>JAMKPZ010006387.1:0-10790 GCA_024699675.1 Amphibolis antarctica
CCTGAAGATTTTATTGTTTTGTTGCTCTATGTAGATGATATTCTGATTATAAGCAAGAACAAATCAAAGATTGCAGAATTGAAGAATATCTTGAATGGGTCCTTTAAAATGAAAGACATGGGATCAGCTAAGAAAATCCTAGGAATTGAAATTACCAGAGACAGAAATTCCAGGAAATTGTTCTTGTCACAAGAGAAGTACATTGAAAAGGTACTTCAAAAATTTGGTATGAGTGATGCTAAACCTGTGAGTACCCCTCTAGCAGCTCAATTTAGATTGAGCAAAAAGCAATCACCCTCTTCAGATGAGAAGAAGAAGGAAATGGAGAAAATTCCTTATGCCTCAGTTGTAGGGAGTTTGATGTATGCCATGGTCTGCACCAGACCAGATATTGCTTATACTGTTAGCACTGTGAGCAGATTCTTAGCAAATCCAGGAGAACGGCATTGGGAAGCAGTTAAATGGATTCTGAGGTATCTTCGTGGCACTTCAAGAGTGAAGATTTGTTTTGGTGACGAAGAACCAACTCTTGTTGGTTTTACTGACTCAGATATGGCAAGTGAGGTAGACAACTCAAAGTCTACGTCTGGTTATTTATTTACCTATGCAAGGGGAGCCATTTCTTGGCAGTCTAGACTTCAGAGGTGCATAGCCCTGTCTACTACAGAGGCAGAGTTTATAGCAGCTACTGAAGCTTGCAAGAAGCTGCTATGGTTGAAGAGATTATTTCAAGAAATTGGAGTGTGGCAAGATGAGTTTGTTTTGTTTGGTGATAGTCAAAGTGCAATTCACTTAAGCAAGAATTTGTCCTTTCACTCTAGGTCCAAGCATATTCGTACTAGACATCATTGGATATGAGATGTGATCAAATTCAAAGAGATGGTGTTCAAGAAGGTTCATACAAATGATAATGGAGCTGATATGTTTACCAAAGTTGTAACCAGGGATAAGCTGAGCATTTGTGCTCAGATCGCTGGTCTTGAAGATTAGCTTAGTAGATGGTTGGAGGGGGAGATTGTTGGGTCGTCCCCCCATCTAGGCCTTTTTCAATAAGGCCCAAAACCTTTTTTGTTTTGTTCTTTGAAAGTAGGAGAAAGAAGAAGGCGAAAAAAGGGGGCAAAAATCTGCGTCGGGCGAAATCGAGGGCTTCGTTCTGTGCGTGGAAGCTTCATCAATTTGACGACTACGCGTGGAAGCTCTGATGATTTGATGACTGCACGCGAAAGAGGCGGAGAAGCTAGGGCTTCGTTCCGCGCGTGGATGCTCCGACGATCGTCGTCCTGAGATCGCAGGTGCGTCGCCAACCTTCCTCCTAGCCTTCCCACCGGAGATCGTGGACGAGAGCAACCATCGGCCGAACCATTCACACCAACCAGTGTGCGAATCCAGATCGTGGATCCGCAGGTGTACGCAAATCCGCTAGAGCCTTCGTCGCGCGTGAGACAGGCTTGAGCTGGTTCAAACGGATCTGCTTCAGGGAGGTTGCAGACGGCCCTGGACATTCGTGGACCTCGATCTTTGTGCGAGTTTGACGTGGGCGTGAACAGTGATATAGATTCGCTGTTTTTGGGGTTGATCGGCAGTTATCAGTGGGTCAGTGTTACAGTGATTAATCAGTTTGCATTGTGATGTTTTTCTCCATTGTTTTTGGATGATACAGATGCATGTTGAGTGTTGATTGATCTGATCTGAATAGTGTAACCTTTATTGAGATTAGTACCGGTTGGATTTGGTTGGACCGTGGTTTTTTATCTCCCTACTCTGAGGAGGTTTTTCTACGTTAAATCCTGTGTACCTTGTGTATTGCTTGTGGTTTGCTTATTTTCATTATTTAGGTCACTTTTCCCAACACATTCTGCCTCTATAGAATCAGAGAACATGAATTTAGATTTGAATGTGAAGGAGATAGAAGTGTGGAGATGATGAACCTTTTTCCTAGGAGCAATGGTGGAAAAGGGCCTCGGGTGTGACGCAATGATAGCTCGAGGGAGAACTTTTTGCACCAGGTAGTATGGAGCAAGAAGGGGAGGATTGTTCCCTTTTATAGTCAGAACCCAAATAGGGTTTGGATTTGTTTGGTATTGTCTTTTCTTTGGTCGCCATTAGGATGTCTCTAATACGGTGATTAGAGTTAGTGCAGAGATCGATTCTCCTCGGGCTCACTACCTTTGAGTTTTCAGAAACTCCCTTCAGAAGGTCTTTCATCTCATACGGAACTTTCAAACCTACTCTTTCTTCTTGAGCACAAGTTGCTCTCTTCCCTTCAGAAGGTCTTTTGTCTCATATAGAACTTTTGAACCCTCTTTCTTCTTAAGCACAAGCTGCTCTCTTCCCTTCAGAAGGTCTTCCGTCTTATACGGAACTTCTGAACCCTCTTTCTTCTTGAGCACAAGCTGCTCTCTTCCCTTCGGAAGGTCTTCTGTCTCATATGGAACTTTCGAACCTATCTTTCTTCTTGTGCAACAGTGGGAGAATGCAAAGAGGGGGCAAACGTGAAGACACTAGGGTGCACCCTCCCACATAAGAGGGTTTTTCACATTTGGTTTCATACAAATTAGTGACAGATATTTTTGATTTTTAGTGATGAATATGTAAATATCGGTCACTATATTTAAAATAAATAGTGACAGATTCATAAACGAATCTGTCACATATGGTTGTTTTTCTTGTAGTGTTGTTACTCCTTATGTAGTGACATAGATGGTTGGAAGTGGAAACACTCTCTTGATCACTCACACCAGAATTACTGCTATGCCAAGTAAAAGTGGTAATGCAAAACTCAACAATGTTTTGGTTGTACCGGATATTTAGAAAAATCTATTACCAGTGTACCGCTTCTATAATGATAATTCTCTAAACATTGAATATGACAAGGGTGTCGATATATCGAGAGGAAGCCAAAGATCTAGAATTACCTTACCAGTTGGATGTGCAGCAAGCAAGTAGCAATAAACAGATTCAAGCATATGCAGTTATGAAGACGTTTCTAGATGTTTGGCATTCCAAATTGGGGCATCCACACTTTCAGTGAACTAAACTCATTGTGATTACAATTGATTTACTTGTTTCTGTGAACAAACTTTATTTTTGTGATTACAATTAAATGTTCAAGATTAATTCATTGGCTTTTGGATTCTATGTTGTGTAGTGTATTCCATGTATTCTACTTGACATTTTTGATGTGAAACTATTTATAAAAACATGAAACTATTTTTTGAAATACATTTGCACATGGAAATACAACAACGAGAATACTGTTGGGTTTGTTTTTATTTCAGATCATACATGAAAATACATAAAAAATATTCATCAAAAATGTATCTGACATGTATAAAAATAACATTGTCTATTACATGAATAATATTGTTTAATACTATTTATTACTGTTTATTTCAAATCTTACTATTTTCTGTCTTGTTGGAACCACCTCCTATTGCATTACCCTTTTTTTAAGATACTAAACATTTCAATTGGGGTTCTATCCCTTTTAAAGTTTACAAATCTTTGGATTCTCAAAGAAGGTTTTGATGAGTTTATTAATAATGCTTAGAATTCCATCTTTATTTCTAATAATTTTATCCTTTCTTTTGCCATGAAAATTAAAACTATCAAAATAAATTTGACACTGTTAAATTAGAAACTTCTCCCCTGATTCATCTGAAAAAATCCTTCTTTATACTCTAAAAAGAATCATTATAAGCTCCACCTTGAAATAGAAATTTATTAAAAATAGCACTTTCATATTCAATGCTACTGCTTTCTCTTGTAAATTGACCAAGGCTTCGTTTGGCTAAGGAGAGTTGGGAGTGCTTTTTTTGTTATCAATGATGAACATCGGAATGTTGTTTTGCACAGCCTCTAATTTTTTTTAAAAATAAATAAATAAAAACATATGAATGTTACAAAAAGGAAAAACGTAGGCTTCATTCCATTTCCCCACTTTGACACTCCTAGAGTGGGGAAAATTGATTTTCCATCACTCCTCCGGTTAATGTTTTTCTTGGACATACACACTACCAAATGTGACTTCCTCTCAACACTGCCTGAACTTCCAAACACCATTGGAAATTTCTCTCAATACCATAATAAATTCCTCTTAGCACCACCAGAAATTCCTCTCAGCACCACCGAAAATTCCTCTTAGCACCATTAGAACTTCCTCTCATCACTGCCTGAATTTCCTCCAAGCACTATCGAAACTTCGTCTGCACCATCGAAATTTCTTCTACGTACTATCAGAGCTTCCTCTACATCACCAAAATTTCCTCTGCAAACTACTGGAACTTCCTCTGCACCATTAGTGCTTTCACATTGGTTGAACTTCATCTGCACCATCGTAATTTCCTTTACAAATCACCAGAACTTCCTTTGCACCATCAGAATTTCCTCTGTGCACCACTAGAACTTCCTCTACACCATTGGAATTTCCTCTGTAGCATTGGAACTTCCTCTGCACCACCGAAATTTCCTCTATACACCGTTTGAACTTCCTCTATACCTTTTTATTACAATGAAACTAATATGTTTTACAATATTATAATATTTTTATGTTTTAACTTAAAAAAAAAAAAAGACTGTAGAGAGTTATTTAAAAATAAATAAGTTAATATTTAATGATTTAAATAATTTAAAATAATATTTTACTATAATGATCTAATTTCATGTTCGGTAATTACTGTAGGGATTTAATGATGCATAATGATTGGAGCTTGAATCTTTTTTGTTGAATGAAACCTAAATATTAGGCCTAGGAAAAGTAAAATCTTTTCCATCCTTATAGATGGAAAACTTACTAGTTGTAATGTATGATTTATTGATCACTTTGGCTTTATCTTTAATTCCCATTGATTAGAATAAAATATTTCCTATTAATCATACTATAAAATCAATGGTAAATCATATTGCAAATACACTGTAAATACTGGAAAATACATTGTAAATACGTAAATCATACTATAAATACACTATAAATCATATCGACACAAAGAATAGGGGAAAAACAATGGTGGTTACCTCCTTTCCAGCTGGGAGCAATGGATAGTGGGAAAGAGGAAAGGAAGGCAAGATCCATAGGAATGACAAAGGCAAGACGAGATTCAACAAGATTGACATGAAAAAAGGCAACGTAAGATCCTACGAGATCGATGGGAATGACAAAGGCGACATGACTTTAAGCAAAGGACCAATGTGCAAGTGGCAAAATCCAACAAAGAAGGATAGGCAAGGGGAGCCACAAGGACAGATGTACAAGAAGAGAGATGAAGACATGATATGAAACCGTTCATTGGTTGAAGGGTTTGAGTAATTTTCGAAGGAAGAAAAGTCTTCAAATAAGGAAAATGATTCTTTTATATAATTCCACCCTTTTTACAAAATCATAAAACTGTTTTTCAATTTTCATTTTCCCGATTTTCCAAATGACACAAACCCCCCAAGTCATAAAATGACTAACTAATATGTTAGGGATAATGTTTTAATAATTATCAATAATTATCTATTTATGTTTTGATGACGAGGAATGTTAAATTTAAAGAAGTCTTGAAAAATGTTGATGATTATTTAATATATTCATAAGTTAAATGTATTATCAAAAAGTCCATTAACTATTAATTCCACAGGAAAAAGTTTCTAAGTGTCGATCGTACATAATTCCATATAGTTATATTGTTATTATATGTGAATTCCAACAATTAACCTTTAACTATACGAAGTTAGTCAGTGGTGTAGTTTCTTATTTGTTTTATTATTAAATATAGTAACCATATGGAGTAAGTTCATATACTTAGAGGTTAACTATACGAACTAATTGAACATTAAATTAAATTGTTATAACTGTTTTGAATAAGTCTTACTGATTTATTGGATCTTATTCAATATATCTTTTATTTAATGTTGTTATGAGAAACTATATTGCAGGAAGACCTAGTCTACTGGTGGTGCTTATTCAACAAGATTACCGATTCAATAGGAATTAATGAAGATCGTGTGTGAAGAATAGGTCATTAGAATTTTAGTATAAATACCCCATTGTATCAAGTGAAATCTATGTTTTTCACACCAATGTATTAGAGAGTGATTAGTGTTATAGAGTGTGAAGATCATCCAATGATTGAAGTGCACTTGGAGATTTGAAGGAGTCACATTAGCTTGGAAAAACATAGTTTGTTTATTGTTAAAGCTCAGTCTTGTAAGTGTTTTTCTCAGTGCTTGAACTGTTAGTTTTAAAACCTATTCTACAAGGGTGTTGTGAAAAAGAACACTAAAGGATTGATGTCTTCTTAGTGTTCTAGTGTAAACACAACAAGAGTTAGTTGTGGTTGGAAATAACTCAATTAAGGTTGGTTGAGTTAAGTGCTAACTTAACAAGAGAGTTAAGTTAGAAGTTGACTTTACAGAGTCGGTGCTCTGTTAAAATGAGTGTTCTGTGTAAACAAGGTTGTAGACACTAGGTTGTGGAATGAACCTAAAACTCCAAAAGATAGTGAACTCTTGAGTGAAGTTCAAGAAGTGGAGTACCCAAGGGTTGGGGAACCACTATAAAATTTCTGAGTCATTTTCATTACAGTTTTCTAATGTTTACTAAATTTAAATCATTTATTTAGTAAAAAAGAAGTATACTACTTAATTCACTCTCTCTCTTTAGTAGTCTTGATCCTACACTATGGTATCAGAGCCTAGTTAATTGGGTCTCTCCTATTGTTATTTTTCTTAAAATGACTACTTTTGGAGGTAAAGGTCACAGCTTTCATAAGCCACCACTTTTTGGTGGCAACCATTACCTTTATCGTAAACAGAGAATGACTTAGAAGTGTCAATTATGTTAAGCCACGTTGGCTTAGCACAAATTTTGTGTCAACACGATACTATTTGTGTCGTGTTGGCATGACCCACAAAGCCAACGGGCCAACTTAGATATGGTCTGTTGGCACAAAAAGTACTATTCATGTTGGTCAACAATACGATATTGATTGACATGATTTTTTAATTAATTTATATTTATTTAATATTTAAATAATTAAATTTAAAAAAAATATTTATTTAATTAACAAATAACAATATTTAACAATCAATATTCAAATTCAACATTTAAGTATTCAACCATTAATATTTAAATTTAATTCAACATGATAACATTCAACATTCAACAAGACAACAACTTAATAAATAAGACAACAATGCATATAATTAAATTAAATTTTTTATTTATTAATAAATTACATATTTTATATTTACATTATTAGAAAATTACATTTACATTTAAAATTTTTTTCAACAAAATTAAATTACATTTTTGAAAAAAATTACAAATTGAAAAATTACAATGTTTTAATTATGAAATGTTCAAGTTTGAGAGTTACTCTGTAAATTCTTCAACTTGTTCTTGTTTACGGAGTCGAGCAAACACCTAGTCTTTTACACACATTAATGCTTCTATTATATCTTCTTTAAGTTTGCATCTTCAGTCATTAAGCACATTGTCACTTATGCTGAAAACTTATTCACAAGCTACTGAAGACACTGGAATTGTTAATAAATCCTTTGCCATTATTGTTAAAATTGGAAAAATAATTGATTATTGCCTCCACCAATTAAAAACATCAAATGTATTTAAGTTAGAATGTTGGGTAAATAATAATGATTTGTTGAATTAAAAGTAATTAATTCTTGCCTAGATTTGTTGAATTAAAAGTAATTAATTCTTGTTTAGATACTATAGGATTATAATTGTATGATGATGATGATGTTGGAATATCTTCATCAAATCTTGGATCTATTAGGATCGATCATGGTTACTAGAGGAGGGTTGAATAGTGATTTTACAAATTTTAAATAATTTTCGTAAGAATTTAACCAAAAATATAAAGTAAATGAAATATAAATGATAAAACCCATATGAGATTGAAACGAATAATTCGAAATAAAATTGAGTACGAATTTTGAAATAAATTAATGTGCGTATAGTTGATTTGATGCAGAAACAACGACAAGAATACAGAAATAAAAGTACACAGAGAATTTTTAGGTGATTCACCAACTAGCTACGTCCACTCCTAAGCTTAAGAAACTTGAGCCTAATCTAATCACTATTAGAACGATTACAAACTGAGTATTTAAGGTCCAACACCCAACCAAGTACAACAAGGGTTTCTGGTCACACCCTTCAACCAACAAACACAAGAGTTTGAGGTCGCACTCCCCAACCAATCAAGGATTTAGGTCGAATCCTCCAACCAACCAAGGATTTAGGTCGAATCCTCCAACCGACAAGAGTTTAAAGTCAAACTCTTCAACCGACAAGAGTTTAAAGTCAAACTCTTCAACCAACAAGAGTTTAAGGTCGAACTCTTCAACCCATCACTCCAAAAGGAGTACTCACGTGTGTTTTGATGGAACACACATCCAAACCAACAAGAAAAATGAGACCAATCCCTTTTAGAGCAATTAGAATGTGTTCACCTTGAAAGAGCGTAGAAATCAGATTTTAAACTTTTGCACCTTCAAGATCTCCTCTCACTGAAGCACGAAAATTCCTCGAACCAAGTCCGAGACGTGAGCACTAGAGCTGTGAAAAGGAGAGTGAAAATTCGTGAGTGAATGGTGTGTAAAAATGATGAATTGGACTCCTATTTATAGATGCAAACTTAACTTAAAACCTATCCAAAATCGTTATAACAAATTTTAAATTTGTTATAACATTTTTTACAGTTTTCGCTATATTTAAAAGATTCATTGTACCAAATTGGTGTTCCGAAAAATTCGTTATAACGTTTTAAAAATTGTTATAATGATTTTCCTATGTGTCAAATCTTGGATTTTTCAAATCTAATTTTAACGATTAAATCTTTACAAAAAATTTCCTAATTTGTGGTAGATTCAAAATTCGTTATAACAATTATGAAAATCGTTGTACCAATTTTTCTTGATTATCTAAAATTACGGATTTTCCTTGATTGAATTTCTAAGTAAATATCTTTTCAAAAACTTTTCAAAGTATTATTTGAATTTCAAAATTCGTTATAACGATTATGAAAATCGTTATACCGATTTTTCTAAAATTCCTTAATTTACGGGATTTTCTCTAACAGACTTATTTTCAAAATATTTCCTAAGTTTTGGAACACAATCAAAATTCGTTATAACAATTTTTTAAATTGTTATACCGAATTTCTCAAATGTAGAGTCATGTGATCTAACAAATGAAAAGTGAATCGTTATAACAATTTTCCAATCATTATTCCGATTTTCCCGGTGTTGAATTTTATGTGTGTAGACTTAGAATTTAAATAAGTGACCTAAACTAGTATCCAAACCTTTTTAAATGAGTGTATGTGCTTGTGGCTCTTCTTCATTGGCTTTAATCTTCTCCTATCTAAAGAATGTGCTCTAATAAGCATAATGAGTGTGATATATTTTTGAATTGAGTCCAAAAAATTTAAAAACACAAAAACATTCAACAAAGTAGGCATTTCATATTACAACTCATGTCATAATAATTCAAACATACTTTCACACAAATGAACTACAACTCAAAATTAAATAGAGAACAAAAAAAAAATTGTTCTATCATAGAGAATTTCTTTTCCATAGAATTTATCCTGGTATACCTCTTGTGCATGTTTATTCTTAAACATTCTAGTGGGATATGAACTCCCACTTGGTTCTTCTTCAACGATTTTTTCTTTTCCCTTAATGGACACGCAAGATTGGGTTTCCTTTCCCTTTTCCTTAAGAATGTGTTTATCCTTTTAGACATTTTTTCAAAAAAAATTATGCAATAACCACAAAGTCTTCAACTTGCAATTGTAATCTTCAAAAATCAATTGAAAAATTACTTGAAATCACCTAAAAGTGAAGAATCTTATCCTAGTGATCTATTTTCCTCAAAAATGGTGCCTTATGAACAGCCTTCGAACGTGGATTCACCTTGGGTGCGAAGGTTTGCTGCAAAATCGGATGGGAAAATGAGCTTAGTCCTATTTATACTTTTCCAGAATCAGGCAATTCATTATAACGATTTTCCAAATCATTATACCGTTCCACTATAGCACCGGTGAGTTTTTTCCCCAAATTGAGCTGTCAGTCAATTCGTTATAACGATTTATAAATCGTTATAATGATTCTGTAAAATATTTTTGGGTCTTCTCAATATCGTTATAACAAAAACAGGATTTCGTTACAACGAAAAGGTCTGTTTTGATCATTATAATGATTTTCAAATCGTTATAATGATTCTGTAAAATATTTTTGGGTCTTCTCAATATCGTTATAACAAAAACAGGATTTCGTTACAACGAAAAGGTCTGTTTTGATCATTATAATGATTTTCAAATCGTTATAATGATTCTGTAAAATATTTTTGGGTCTTCTCAATATCGTTATAACAAAAACAGGATTTCGTTACAACGAAAAGGTCTGTTTTGATCATTATAATGATTTTCAAATCGTTATAATGATTCTGTAAAATATTTTTGGGTCTTCTCAATATCGTTATAACAAAAACAGGATTTCGTTACAACGAAAAGGTCTGTTTTGATCATTATAATGATTTTCAAATCGTTATAATGATTCTGTAAAATATTTTTGGGTCTTCTCAATATCGTTATAACAAAAACAGGATTTCGTTACAACGAAAAGGTCTGTTTTGATCATTATAATGATTTTCAAATCGTTATAATGATTCTGTAAAATATTTTTGGGTCTTCTCAATATCGTTATAACAAAAACAGGATTTCGTTACAACGAAAAGGTCTGTTTTGATCATTATAATGATTTTCAAATCGTTATAATGA
>JAMKPZ010006389.1:0-12362 GCA_024699675.1 Amphibolis antarctica
TGTTTCTCAACTCCATGAGAAGTGCATTTAGCTGATCTAAATGCTGTTTCAGTGGTGTACTCTCCTTCATCTTTATAGAAAACAGTCTTTGTTTCAACAGTAGTTTGTTTGTCAGTGACTTGGTCATATAGAGTGACTCCAGTTTCTGCCACAATCCCAAAGATGTACTCTCATTAGCAACTTCGATTATCACTTCATCTGACAAGCAAAGCAAAATGGTAGAATGTGCTTTCTCCTCTTGTTGAGTATATTCTGTGGAATTCTTATCAAGATCTGACTCCTTATTCAATGAAGCCCAAATGCCTTGCTGTTTCAGTAACACTCTCATCTTGATTTGCCACAGACTAAAGTCATTTTTCCTACTGAATTTATCAATCTTCATTCCAAGAGTAGACATGATTTCAAGTGGGAAATTCCACAAGCACACACGAATTCAAATGAAACAAGTATACAACAAGAAACATCCACCAAAAATAGTTCAAACGGATTCAAGCTATAAGTGAGCCCCCAAAAAATCCAATCCAGCGCCCAAAAAAGGAAAGTTGTGGATTTTCAACAAAAAACGCCAAGGACGATATCTCTTTCTATGGTCCACGAGAATCCCCAAATTTCTTCCACAAACACAGCACAATATGAGGAAGGATCAGAGGGGCTTACAGATGTATTCCAGCAAGTGGAATACCAAGCGCACGAGTTGGCGTCCACGGATGTCGCGCTGGCGCGCGGCTAGCACAGCGGTGGCGGTAGATTGCACCTCCCTGTGCCAACTCCTCCCACAGGCGAATACACGGCCAAAACTCCTTGAACAAGCTCTAATACCACTTGTTACTTCCAGAGGTATCCAGGCACAGTGCATTCGAATGAGATTAGCACATGTAGGAGGGAAGAAAGGCGAAGGAAAGTCGAAATCACGGCTGGCGGCGGCTAGGGTTCCAAGCGCGCCCAAGCACCAAAAACGCAAATGCAAACGAGATTTATGTAGTTCCCCAACTTGGGTACGTCCATGGGTGTCTCTCCTTGAGTTTTTCACTATCTTCAAATGGTGGATTACAAGAGAAAGGGAAAGGGAAGAGTGGGATGGCCGATACACCAAGGGTTGGCTCGGCCTCCTCACACAAAGCTTCACTTGTTACAAAATGATCTCTCACAAAAACCCTAATTCCCTTTTGGGCATTTGGATGGCCTTATATAGTGGCTAATCATCCATGACAAAAATGCCCTTACAAACATAATAAGATTCAAGACATATTCAATAGTCTTGTTGGCCACTTTGACTGCTATGTTCATCTGTGGCCTGTAGGGGGACACCCTTAGGTGGTGGATGTGGCACTACTCGAGGTAGCCTGTGACCTGCTTGGCTATGAAGTTGGTGCCGTTGTTAGTTACCACCTCGAAGGGTAAGCCATATCGGGTGATAATGTGGTTACGTAGAAACTTTTGTGTGGCGGCTGCCATGACAGTTTTGTAGGATGCTGCTTCCACCCACTTGGTGAAGTAATCTATGGTCACCAGTATGTACCAATGTCCATTGGTGGTTGTCAGCTTGACCTCGCCTACCACATCCAAGGCCCACATAGAGAATGGCCAAGGGGAAGCCATGTTGTATAGTTCTCTGGGGGGCATGTGGATGAGATTTCCATGAACCTCGCACTCGTGATAGCGACGGACGTAGGCTGTGCAGTCCACCTCCATTGTGCTCCAGTAAGCCTTGTAGCATGATATTCTTTGCCAGGAGGATCCCGTTCATGTGGGATCTGCAAACAATTTCATGGATTTCCTGCATAACTGTATGCACCTCAGGTTGGGTCACACACTGGAGAAGAGTCTAGTTGTAAGATCGCTTGTAGAGCTGTCCCCCACTGAAGACGTAGCTGGCTACTAGCTTGGACAACGTACATCGATCTTGGGTGGTGGCTTCTGATGGGAACTCCCTAGTTTCTAGGAATGTTTGTACATCTGAGTACCAAGGGTGGTCTTCTTGCAATGATTTCCCCAGATCATCGTCTGGGAACTCGGGGTCTGCATTGTCCAGTCCATCGATTGGGGCTGGTTCTCCGCATGGGTCAACTGTCTGCCAGGTGCATATTTCTCTCATTGGCAAATGACTTAAAACCTCGCGCAAGATATCTATGGGAATCTCCATTGTTCACTAAAATTCATTAAGCATAAATCAAAAATAAAAGTCAACTTGATACATCTAATAATCATGACATAAATGCACAATATACAAGCATTAATATGATTGAAAATGACTGCACAATAAAAATTCCTGAAGATTCTATCTACTGTAGCTTACCCTCAGACTAAGTTCGAGGGTAATGGTGTTTACCCTTGGACTACCTTGTGAGTAAACCCAAAAACTGTTGATTAATTATGGATCTTCCCATTTGATCATTCGATAACCTGATTAATCTTATAAAAATCATTAAGGCCCTATCGTACATTAACCCTTTTTCTCACGACCTATGTTCATAGTACTCTCCTCCTCCCACGATACATCATGGCTTCCACCTCCACTACTCCTCCCTCTGCTCTAGCATCAAGATATGAATGGATTAAGATGCTGAACTTCAAGAAGTTCAAGATGAATGCTGAAATGTGGCATAACGACGGGAAAAGAAAGCTCAAAGCCACAATTAGGCAACAAGAATTGAAAACGGTAAGAGAAGACACTGCCGAGTGTCTTAAACAAAGTAAGGAGGTTGGTATCGTAGTGCCAACCTTCCTTAAAGAGAAGATAGCCTCTCATATTGAGAGAGAAGTAGGGCAGGAGCAGTTAGCTCGCCCTAAAAATCATTTAGCACAAGAATTGCTTAAGAGAAGGTGCATATTTTGGTTTCGTAGGGAGGTATTTTGTTTAGCCACTATAGGATCTATTAAAATTAAAACAAGGACTTAATTTTGCAAGCTGTGGCAAACAATAACACCTACCAAGTCCATTTCGACTGAGGAGTGGATGAGATTACTTAAGTTTGAACATTTTGAAATGACATCATCTAAATGGCATAGGGGTAGTCTTAAAAGAGATAAAACCAAGGAGAATATATTGAAAGATCTAAAGTATCAACTGCAGTATTTTCACACCAAGGTGGAAAGAGAATTTGTCACCCTTCCCACAGCAGTTATACTTAGTAGGCTTGGCAAGATGAATGTGCCATTAGGCCTAAGAAAGTCTTGGATCAACAAATTGTCTTGGTTAAATCTGAATTATGGTTTATAAAGGCTGTCCACTCCATCATCATGGATTTAAATCGCTCCTCAGTGGTTAGAGATGAGATTTTTGCATGCCTCCCTAAAGACAGAGATGAGAGGGAGCAATATGATTTTCATATGCAAACATATCTCTCTCTGGGAGAGAGCTTTGAGGTTGTTGAGATTGCCTCTCAATGTGCTTTGTATGAATTGAGGCAACACACTACAGAGTAGGTTGCCCATGCTACTAAAATAGCAGAAGTTGAGGACCTCCAGAAGGCAGCTGAAGTTAAGGAGAAAGAAGAGCCTTGGGAGGCTGATTTCAGAGCATACAGTGAAATGATGGCAGGTCCATCTGAGCCACATGGGGTTGAGAGGGTAGTTGAAATACCTCAGCCTCATGTGAGCAGTGAAGAGTGGACAAAAACAGATACAGAAGATGAACAGGAAGAAGAAGAAGAACAACAACAACAAGAACAAGAAGAGGCACCACCACAACAAGTACCAACACCACCATAATAGCAACAACAATAACAAGAGGAAGAGGAAGAGGAAGACATCCCAAGTGTTGGACAGGAGGAAGGGCAATCTAAAAGTAGTAATGATGAACTCACCCTAGGGGAGTTCATTCATCAACACAGAAAGGCTAACCCTCCTCCCAGAGAATCACAAGTCCACACAGAAGCTCCTCAGGTTGAAGAAGTGGAGCTTCAAGTGGAGATGCAGGTATACTTAGGGTTTTAGGTTAAATTTTGTTTCTTTTTGTTTCTTTTTAATTTCTCCCTTTTAAGTGATTTAAAATGTTGATTTGTTAATTTCAGGAGGAAGGAAATACTATTGGAGCAGTAGTTCCACTTTTGGAATCCTAAGACAGTGAAGGGGTGAATCAAATCATCCTTGAAGCCATTTAGTTTGCTTCAACTGAGGGACAGGTAATAATTAAAATTACATTCCCTTCAATTCTATTTTAGGTTTTTAAGTCTTAAGTTTATATATATATATATGTGTGTTTGTACGTTTTTTTCTATTTTTTTAGTGTGAGCTTACTTCCTCAGAGAAGGATGGAGAAGAAGAAAAAGAAAGACAAGAGGAAGAGGGAGGAGCTACCATTAGTCCTCTAGCCTCAAGTCCAATGCAAGCTCATTTTGATTTAGGGCAGACAGAGATTTCTACCGAGCAACAACCAAGATTTGGTAGAGAAGAAGATAGAGCATTAGTAATCTATTCTCCACCAATTGAGCCATGCACAGCTACTGCAGAAGCATCAGCTCCATCCTCCCCACAACATGCAGAGCCAGCTCAATAGCTAGGCACAAATTCAATGATTTTCAGAGATGCTAAGGCTAGGGCTAAATTCCAGGACATTAGGGGTTATGATATTCTCTTCAGTAGACCAGTACATTTTGATTTCATGGATGAAATCAAGGACTTGTTGGAATTCTAGGGGCTGCTAAAAATTATCCCAAGATCAAGTAATAATTTCAAGGCAGAGAATTTAGTTCCTGCATTTTACTATAACTTGCATGAAGAGGATGGGGTTTTAGTAACTAATGTAACTGATGTGAACTTATATCTAACACTTGAATTGATATATGAGAGCCTAGGGCTAAGGAATGAGGGTGTAGAGGTACTAGAGTCCTCTACAATGGCAGATTGGTTTGAACAGGACATGAAAAACTGCACGGCTATAAATCCTCAAATTAATTTGTTCAATAGGCTGAAACATATGATAGGCAAAGCCCATATGGTTGCATTGATTTTAATCAGAACAATATATCAAAGATTCAGACATGATGTAAAGTTGTCCGTCTTTGTAAAGATTGCAACATATGTTGTATTAAATAGAATTCAGGTGAACTAGTATAGAGTTTTCATTTCCAAGATCACAAGCATAAAAAAGAAACTATTCTATGGTGATCTCATCTACCAGTTGGTGTCAAGCTCCTCTGACCTATCAGCTTGGGCAATTAAAAAGTTAAAATCTAGAGTATTAACTACCAAGGACCTGAAACAGTTTTCTATAGAGGATCAACCAACATCTCAGATCCACAGTGTACCATCTACATCCCAACAGAGAGGATCAGCCTCAGTACCAGAGAAGGTGGACACTGTGTTAGATCAATTGGCAGCTCTGAAAGAAGAAGTTGCAAAATTGAAATCGAGACTTCCAGAGCTATAATTAAAATTTTTGTTCTTTTAATGATGAAGTAATTCAAACACTTGGAGAGAAAACTCCCTCATGTTGTACCCTTTAACATTTTAAATGAAACTTTTTTTAAGATTTTGAATTCTATATGTTCTTCAATTTGTGTATGCTGTTTTTTTTAAAAATAATTTGTGTCCTTAATTGTTGTGTTTTAAATTTGAACAAATGCCATGGTTTTATAAACCCTTGAAAAGTTTTCAATTCACATTCTGATGGATAAATATTCATAACACTCATTCAATTAAACCATTTCAAAGAAATTAAGCATTTATGAACACACTTGTTACAATCGTGTAATTCTATGAGTTGCATTCTTCTTTTAACTCTTCCTTCATTAATTCACCAAATTGTATTTATCTTTAAAAATCATTTGAATTATAACCTTTAATCTCACTCAGATGATTAACATTGTTTAATTTCAGTAAGCCTTATACTTAACAATTGTATTTTCCAGCAAACAGGACCATATTTGGTTCACAGGGCAATAACCCTCACACAAGTCTGTGGGTAAACCCGATAACCCTCAGACTTATACGAGGTTTATCCCCATAGTGCTTTACTTTTAATTTATTTTTTTTTTGTTCTTTTTTTTTAACATTACGACATAGCTCGAGGGTAAATAGGATAACCCTTGAGCTACTTCGAGGGTAAATAAGGTAACCCTCAAACCACTCCGAAACAAAACACAGTAGTAGTTCGATTAGAAATTTTTACAAACATTATATACTATATTATATTTTTATTATTATTTTTTTATATATTCTTTTACTCTCCTTCTAAATCAACAAAGTCCACTACTTTCCTCTCTGAAATTTTAGAAAATGTTTTAATCTTTGACCATTAACTTTAAAAATTTCATGACTTTGAGGATCTTCCAAATCAACTGCCCCATAAGGGTAAACATATTTAATAACAAATGGACCAGTCCATCTAGACTTCAATTTTCCAGGACAACTTTCATAGACCATATTCCTTAATTCCTCTAATTCCACTAATTGCACTTGTCTATTACTACTTGCTATTTTTATACTTAAATTTAGTTGCTTAAGTGCCCATAATGCTTTATGTTCTAATTTCACAAGTAAATGACAAGACTTCCCATATACTAATTTATATGGAGTTGTCCCTAATATTATTTTATAAGTTGTTCTATATGCCCAAAGAGAATCATCTAGCTTATCAGACCAGTCCCTCCAAGTGGTGTTTACTACTTTATCTAAAATTCCTTTAATTTGCTTGTTAGCACTTTCAACTTGTCCACTGGTTTGAGAATGGTAAGAGATAGCTAACTTATGTAACACTCCATATTTTTTCAATAACTTCTCAAAGTTTTTGTTACAAAAATGAGTTCCCCTATCACTGATAATTTCTCTTGGAATACCGAATTGAGACATTATATTGGATTTTAAAAATCTCATTACTATTATCGAGTCATTAGTTTTAGTAGGAATTGCCTCTATCCATTTGATTACTGCCAAGAGGATATAAACAAAACAATTTGAATTTGGAAAAGGTCTCATGAAATCTATACCCCACACATCAAAAACTTCTACTTCTTCGATAGGATTTAATGGCATCATATTTTGTTTTGTAATTCTACCTACTTTTTGGCATTAAACACATTTTTTACAATATTCATATGCATCTTTAAACAATGTTGGCCAATATAGGCCACTATGAAGCACTTTTAAAGTAGTCTTTTTAGCTCCAACTGTTTTCAGATTCTTTAATATTTTCAATTTCTGTATTATCCTCTAACTCAGCATCAGCTTTGTTTTCTGGACTAGATTGTTCATTAATTTGTTCTTCTTTATTATCCTTTTTAGGACCTTCATAAGTGACACAAGATCTTAATATAATACTTACATCTTTCGATTCTTCTTTTGACATGTTATTAGTCATAGGAACACTAAAATCTCTTTCTGATTTAAGGGTGGCTAACACCTCAAGTGACTCTTCTATATTTTTGGTAATAAAGTTGTTCACAACCTCAGATGGTTCAACTGAACAGTCCCTTACCAAATAGTCAAGTAATTCATACCCTTCCCAGATTTGATCTTTTTCCTTAAAATTTTCAACTTCTGGAGCACTATAGAACTGATTTGGTGTAAGTGTTGCACAAGTGTCTATAGGTTCCTGCTGAAAATCTTCATCTTGTTCAAATAAATTAGAATTAGAATTCCTTATAAATAGGTCAATGGATCTTTGAATTTCATTTAACTTCTCCATATGATTAAATGTAATTAAATCATTATACTGATTTTCTTCCATTATCTCAAATGGTTATATGTTCTCGTCTGTATATAAAATACTTTCTAATGAATTCACCTTTAGATAATTTTGATTTTCATTTGAGTTTGCCCAATTAAAATCATTGTTTTCATACTCATTAAACATCTTACTGTCGTTTGTTTTCTGCATTGATTCATCATATCTATTTAGCAGTTTTTCAAATTCCTGCGATATTCTTTGATTAATATAATTCTAATCAATTCCAATATTGATTGGTAAATTATCTCTAAGATTTGTTATACCTGTATTAATACCTTGAACATTTTGATCTTCTTGTAAAATTGACCAGTTCAAATAATTATCATTTTGTAATTCATCCAATCTGTTACTCTTTTCATTATTCTGTATTGATTCATCTATTTCATCCGTTAATTGTTGGATTTGTAATGATATATTTGATTGAAAATTTTGATTTTCATTCATATGATTATACTCTGAATAATAATTCTGCATTCCTAAATTGTCATTCCAATTATAATTATTTTGAGAATTAACATTAAGTTCTTCTAAATCATGCTGTGAAGAGTAATCATTAAACTCCATAGGTGAATAATCTCCTCTAACATAATTAGAATAATTATAATCCTCATAACTAGTCCCTGGAACAATCCCACGATCACCCCAATATGAGTTATATGAGTCCATTATGAAATTCAAAATTTAAAAATAAGACTCTACTCTGGAATAGCAGTAAGACTTTGAAATAAAATTTAATAACAATAAATGCAAATAAATTCTATTGAAGCCTTAGCTAACACCAAAATAGGAAAAAAAACAACACCAACTATAGGAATTGAAGCAAATCCTTAGCAACGGTGCCAAAAACTTGTTCTACATTTACACAACACTTGTAATTTAATTCTTGTAAAAATTGTGTGTGAAATATTTTAATTTCACCATAAGTGCACGGATTCAGATATAGCTAGTGTGCAAGTACGGGTTTATCCACAGAGATTAGTTTTGCTTGGTGTTTAGCAAAATTGGTGTATTCAATTAATGGAATAAGTGATTAAATATCTTTTAAGCAATGTCACAATTGCTTTGTTCCAATTAACCGCTAGGATGCTCTTTAAATACCTATTGCATCATACTTTCCAAGGAGTTCTTTCATTAACTTTTAATTTCTTCACCACTTAGAATATTTGGATTTTTAACTTAGTCTTTTAGTAAATGATTTGAATTTTACATTGAAATATTCTATCCCATGAATTTTACTTCCAAATATTTAATTTTTCTTAAGTTTTAACATTATACACTTCAGTTTGCATAAAATTTATCATTTTATAGCAAAAGCACTTAACCCTCGAGATAGCTCATGGGTAAACGTCTTCGCCCATGAACTTACTTGAGGGTTGTGCTACAATTGTGAGTTTCAGATGTTTGAAAAATACAATTCGAATTAGTTGAAACTTTTAAGAGTTGAATACTTATATTTTTGGTCTTTTTAGATATTTTAAAACACAACGAACAACACAATGCAGGAAACACAATACAGCACGAACAACTTGTAAAGTAAAAATGCAACATTCAACATCACAATAAACCTAAAAACATAATCTAATTACCGTAACCAAGTTGATAAAGTGGGTGTTTATAAATTCGAGTGTAAATTTAAGGGTAAAGTAAAATAAAGAAAATAAAAATGGAAAGAACACCTAATGCTTCACTGTAATTTCTTCCTTCGAAACTTGCTCAAGCTGGGAACTTCTCTTTGTCTTTACTTTCGATCCACCAGGTCGTCAATCTGGTAGGCCTTCCTTTTGACCTTGCAGTGAGATTTTGGGCATCACACCATAATTACACCAAGGAACAGAGGTGGAAGTAGTCGACGTCGAGAGTCTCTCCTTCAAGGATATGCTCAGGTTGAGAAAAGAACAGAAAATGCACTATGCCAATGGTTGGAGAAGAGGAGGTCATCAATCTCCTCTCGAAAGAGATGAGTGGGTGGAAGATGGAAGATGGAAGATGGAGAAGATGGAGAATGCTCTGCAAATAGCGAATGGAGGAAGAAGAAAGGGGGCGGGGGTTAGTTTCATGGCTACGAGACTATTTTATAGAGGGCAGGAATGACAATTCATGACCTAGCAATTAACAAGGGCGTGGTGCATGTTCGAACATGTGAGATCATTCCATGCAAGCCCACTTCTTTAGCCTATCCATCCACGTTCTTCATGGTTGAGCTTCAGCTAAATTAAATTTCTCAATTCTGCTCTTCTACACATTTCCTTGCAATTTCTTTCCAAATTCTCCTGCATATACTTAAATAATATCTTTCATGAAACACATCCTATTACAGAAGAAATAATTCATAACATTTAAATCTTAACTATGATTGCAATTACTATTACATCAATGAAATTCATCACACTGAACAAACAGGGTGCAGGCTTGAGGGTAATCCAATTTACCCTCGTGTAAGTTCATGGGTAAATTGCTTAACCCTCGGACTTTACACTTAGACATAAATCACGATTATTTTCCATGGATTAATCACTTTATCAGCAACTTAAAGAGTCAAATATCATTCATTCATTCCTTTCTCGATAGGTAATCAACACAAACATAATTAACGACTCAAAACTTAATTCATGCATCATTAAAGTGAATAAACGTGCATATTGCACAAAAGTATAGTTAACCTTACAATCATCATAATCCAATGAAAAATGCAACTAAAATTCATTAAAACACATGAATTAATATCAGTAAAATGCACACTTTTAAGTCTGAACAAAATCCTACATGACCTAAAAATCCTCTAATCTCCTTAACTAATGTAGGAAGAGGTAAATCAAAAATTAAATCTACCTTTGCTTTATCTACTTTGATTCCATTATTTGAAACCACATGCCCAAGTACAATGCGT
Organism: Amphibolis antarctica; assembly: GCA_024699675.1. Classification (NCBI taxonomy): domain Eukaryota; kingdom Viridiplantae; phylum Streptophyta; class Magnoliopsida; order Alismatales; family Cymodoceaceae; genus Amphibolis; species Amphibolis antarctica. Next base: position 10,557 of record JAMKPZ010006389.1, read on the forward strand.
TTCCTTACCATAAAATGGCAGTTTTCCCAATTGAGCACTAAATTCTTCTCTTTATATCTCTGCAAAACTAATCTTAAATGATTAAGAAAAGAATCAAAAGTTTTGCCAAATACAGAAAAATCATCCATAAATATTTCTAGAATATTTTCAATCATATCAGAGAATATGCCAAGCATGCATCTTTGGAAAGTAGTTGGGGCATTACAAAGTCCAAAGCGCATTCTCTTAAAAGCAAAGGTTCCAAAAGGGCAAGTAAAGGTTGTCTTTTCTTGATCTTCAAGGGCCACAAGAATTTGGTTATACCTTGAGTATCCATTAAGAAAACAATAAAAATCCTACCCAACAAGTCTCTTAAGCATCTAATCTATGAAAGGGAGAGGGAAATGGTCTTTCTTAGTGTCTAGGTTAAGCTTTCTATAATCAATACATACCCTCCACCCTATGTGTACTCTAGTAGGTACTAATTCATTATTTTGATTCCTTATTACTGTTATTCCAAATTTTTTGGCACTACATGTACAAGGCTTACCCATTTGCTATTTGAAATAGGGTATATGACTCCATTATCTAGCCATTTTACTATCTCCTTCTAACTACTTCATCTATGAGTTTAATATCCTCTAGGGTTGTCTCACAGCTTGATTTTCATCTTCCAAACTAATTTTGTATTGCACAATGGCTAGACTTATTCCCTTTATGTCAAATAATAACAAGCCAAGAGCTTCTTGATTCTCTTGTAACACTATGATTAATTTTCTCTCTTGATTTACATCAAGATCAACCCCTATAATAACTAGTATTTCTTGTTTTCCATCCAAGAATGCATATTTTAGATTCTCAAGTAATGATTTTAAATCTAATCTTGTTGGCTCCTTAATTCCATATTGGCCTAATTCTCCTACAGATTCAACAATTTTAGGGCCCTCTTCTCTACTGGCATTTCCTGAATTTTCACCTTGTTTTTCTTCTTCAAATTCCACTTCTATCTCTTCTTCTTCATTATTTTCAATTTCATGAGGACTTCCTTCCTCACACTGGACCTCTTCATTTTCTACAAATAATTCCCCCAAATTAACTAAACAATCATCTATAATCTCATCTTCTAAATCTTTATTTAATCTAAAAATATTTAAAGAGAGTTCCCTCCCATTATACACAATGCTCATTTGACCATTTCTACAATTAATGGTGGCATCTATAGTTGCTAAGAAAGGTCTTCCTAATATGAGGGAGGTTTTAGCATATACATCCACAGATTGATGAGTTTCTAAGACAATAAAATCAGTAGGATATATGTACGCGACTTTGTGTTGTTGTTTAATAGATAAAACATTGAAGCACAAATAATCTCAAATTTTAAATTTATAACCACAAGTGCATAATGCCTATTATATTAAGCATGTACGAGTACAGGTCGAATCCACAAGGAGTTTGGCATAAGAAATTAATGAAAAATACGCAAGTTCTTTATGTAACCAAGAAATTGTAAAAAAGTACTAAAATAATTCCTAAATACAACAATCAAGGAAGGAAAAATAAACTTTACAAAAAAAGTACAAATTTACATTGGACAGGAAATTTCAGATATCTGAAATTTACATTTTAGATATCTGAATTTCTTAGTTTAAGGAAAATAAAGAATAATCATTTATATACAAAAGAAAATCAAAATAAACATAAAATATAAATTTCAAGCATTTAGATATTCACACAGTATCAAAACTAATATTTTTACAAATATATATATATATATATATATATATATATATATATATATATATATATATATATATATTTTATATAAAA
>JAMKPZ010006390.1:0-13820 GCA_024699675.1 Amphibolis antarctica
ATGAGAGAGAGTGTTTTTAAATTTCACGTGCATGAGAGAGAGTGTTTTTAAAATTTTCAATTTCAACCGTCGATCTCACGATCGACGGACGCCTACAGAAGTGACTTCTGTAGGCGCCTACAGAACTCGTGCCCCCTATATATATAGATGTGGATAATATATAAAATTATAATGAAATTAAATTTTGGGAATTATTAACCTATGAATTTTGTAAAAATAAAAATATAATAAATGTAATTGAATTTTCAATATCAATGTATTATTATTGAAATTAAAATGAAATTACGTTTGAAATGTTAAAATATAAAATATTTATAAATTTTACTTAAATTAATTTTTCAAAATTTCAATAAGGTACATAAAAATTTTAAAAAATTTTCTATTTCTTAATTTTCAATAATTTTTTATTTCTCAAATTTCCAACACATACAACCCTAAATCTCTTTTTTTTCTAAAAAAGATTTCGTTTTTTCTTCAAATTTTTACTTATTTGAATTTTCATTTATCAGAAATTATACAATTTATTTTGATATAAAATTTTAATATAAAATATTAAAATTATTTAATAAATATTTTTATAAAATATTATAATATATAATAAAAATAAAAATGCATGATAACTCTTAAACAAACATGTCAAAAGAGGTTATGTTTTAATATGATTACCTTTTTATTATAAATCATAAAATTTAATTTACTACAAAAAATACCTAGAAAAAACGAAACCAGGGGTTTCGCACCATTGGATATGTCATCTGTGGCGGTAATTATTAAAAGCGTCGAGAGTCGAGGGTCAGCGTGTCAGTCGCCGGCGGTTCCAAACGTACCCTCGTGAATGATCAGCGATCTCTGCAGCGACACCATGGTGTACCTATCGTCGATTTCCTGCTGCAGGTCGCCGTCGCACAGGCGTAGAGCCTCCAGCCAACCGTCTCGGTCCTGATCGTCGTCACCGTCATCGTCACGACCAGCGGCGGCGGTGGAGTCAGGTGGACGCCGACGCAGGTGGGTGTTGGCGACGTCGACGACGGCGCAACCAATAGCCCTCGCCCTCCCGTCTGCATCGTCTCCGTCGGCGGTAACGGCGGTGGCGGCGGCGATTTGTACCACCTCATGATGAGCTCCCGCGGGAAACCGGCGGTGGGCGTCGTACGCCGCGTCTTCCGCCGTGCTCGGCGGCGCCCTCTCGTCGTGCAGGGACCGGCTCGGCATGTTCGGGGACGTGGTGGTGGGGGACGACGAAGCTTGGCGTTGTAGCTTCTTCCTCAGCGTGACGTTCCAGTAGTTCTTGATTTCGTTGTCTGTTCGCCCCGGCAACCTCCCGGCGATCAGAGACCACCTGCCAAGGTCGTCGCAACAAATTATCAGTTGCTAGACATCGTTCACTCCCTGCTAGTTTTAATTTCCAACGGTACTTTTTTCTTACGATGATATTAACATTCTTTAATCTATTTTATTATTATCAAAATTACTTTTTTTTATTTTTTCATCTTAAAATTATTAACTTAAAAATCATTTTTTACCAGGAGTAAATTCTTTGGGTGCCGCGTTCACCCGCTCTCTTTCGTTACTTTTGAAGTGAGTAAAAATATTTATGTTAAAATAATAAAAAATATATTAAAAATTAATAATGTTATCGTAAAAAAAAAGTGATTTTGAAAATTGAGATAGACCATAAGCAGATGAGACCTTTGTCATGACATTAATTTTTAGTTTTTTTTTTTTGGGTTTTACCTGTTGCCCAGAAGCTTATGCAGTCTAAGGATGAGGTCTTCTTCCTCAAGCGATATGTTGCCCCTCTTGATATCTGGCCTGAGATAGTTCAGCCACCGGAGCCTGCAACTCCTTCCACACCGCCGCAGTCCTGATCAACAAACGTATATTGATCATCACAGATGAAATCAAACGGCAAGAACGTACGAAAGTGGAGCAGCTTGGTCCGCCATGGGTGCACCTGTTCTCCGTGGGATCCTTTCCCACCTCCCCTCTCCGTGAGCTCTGATGTAATTCACAAGAATCTCATCCTCCTCTCCACTCCATGCCCCCCTCTTCGCACCCTCCTTGCCCGTCCCCTTGCTTGGTCTGCTCCTCCGGCGACCCATCTCTATCCCTCCTCCGTCGACCCCTCTCTCTCTCTCTCTCTCTCTCTCTCTCTCTCTCTCTCTCTCTCTCTCTCTATCTGCTTGCTTGGGTGGTGTGGCTAACAGAGAACTGATTGAAGGATATAAAAAGCAGAAGATAGAAGCCCTGGATGAGACTTTCACCCGACGTACAGGACACCATTTAATGCACAGCGACGGAAATTTCTGTGCATTTGAGTGCCGTCGTAACCAAGTCGGCCCACCTCTTACGGAGCTGCCATATCTGGAATGGAGCAAGTGTCTTTTTTTTTTGGAAGTTTACTTTTAAATTTTAAAAATATTTTTAAATGTATATTTTAAAAATAATTTTAAAAATAATTTTAAAAAAATTTAATAAATTTAGAAAATAATTTTTAATGTAAACGTAGAAAATAATTGTTTGAAATTTTTTTTTTTGGTATTTATACATGTTATAAAAAATATTTTCTTAATGTTTATATACATGGTGGAAAATTTTAATAAAAAAAATATTTTTACATGTAATAACAATAAAAATCACGTATTTTTATCATAACCTACGTAATATCCATACATATTTGATAAATATATTTTTTTTGTTATTAAGATTATTTAACTATAATCTTATAACACATCTCTTATGAAATTCCATAATCGTCAAATCATCTGAAGCTAACTCAAATAATAATATGCATTTGGCATTAAAAAAAGAAGCAATATTAATGACTTTTTGCTGGTTGCTGGTCTCCGCCACGTGCGAGCCACCGATGGGGTGGGGTCGACGAGGAGGAACACGCACTGGTAGAAAAAGCCACCGATGTCGACGCTTGAAGCGCTGGCAGTGTAGAACGCGACACCTTCCCACAAGGAGCGAGGCTCATGGCGCCAACGATGGTGATGTGGGGTTCGAACTCGGGCCCTTCGAAGTCGGACCGGATGGCACGCATCAGCTCCTTGCGTCGGCAGGTCACGGCCCCGGCAGAATCGCCCATACCGGGGAGAGGGACGACGCAGACGCGAAGGTTTTTTTCGTAGGGAAGGCGTCAGAAAGTTTTTTCTAATGCGGTTTTTATATGTAAACGAAGAAAGAAAAAAAATTATTTTTTAAGTATACAAATATATCGAAAATTGGAAAAGGAAAATAGTTTCAAAGTACACGAATCTTCTCTTTAATGTTGAGATGATAAGATAGATTTTTAAAATAATTTTTTTATAGTAACTTTATCATTTTCAAATTCAAAAATCACTTCGAGCGTTTTGAAAGAAAAGTTAAAAAAATCAATTTTTACGGCTTTTTGAGTTAAAAAAATTGTAACTAAAGATCACTTCATTGGTTATAATAATATAGAAGTTTTTTAATACAACATTTTCATATTTTTTCATCACTTTCAATCACATTAATATTAAAAAAAATAATTTCATTATTCTAAATATTTTATTTAAATGTTAAAATAAATATAAATCCTTACTATCTTGTGAGAGTGATTTAAAAATCAATGAATCTTTTTCAATTGTTTGGTAAACACAACTTCAATAGCTATTTTTTCACTCCTGAAGTTAAAAAAACTTATACCAAATGTAACCTATGTTCTCGGGAACATAGTATTCAAATCATTATAAGGTAACAAAAAATACATATATTTTCCTTTTGAAGAAGGTTAAAGACAATACATTACATGATCAGGTACTCTTTCTCGTTACGAAGCATTTTCTTCACACCTTTGCCAACAGTAAGGATTTTTCATTAGGTCATGTGCAAGATACTTCACTCTAGATGAAAGACCAAACATAGGTTACATTTTATATGAACTTTATTCTGTTTTAAGAATTAAACAAAAGTGAAGTTAAAAGTAAGAAATAAATGAAGTTAAACTACATAATAATTAAATGTGGTGAAATTTATACGTTAGATTTTGTGTTGATAATGACATGTGAGAATTTAACTAAGTTAAAGTTAAAAGAGTTCTTCCTAAAAGTAATCATCAAGTATGTTCACGAGTAAATTTTTTCTAACTCTTAAAATTACTTTTAACGTCATTATTATTATATAAATTTTAACATGTAAACTTTTATTATCTAAATTACCATGTAATTTCAACTTCATTCAAGAAACTAACTTCAACTTCGATTATTTCCCACTCTCAAAGTTAAAAAATGCTGATCATGAACACACCCATCATTACCATTGTAATCAACGCCATACTCATCTTAAACCTTAAATCTTGAACTTTAGTCAAGTCTACAATTCTCCGCTCAATCCAGGAAATTAAGAGCAATCTTGATTACTACCGGTAAAACACAAGCTTTTCCTTTTCAAGTATTGAATACATTTCTTTTAAAAATATTTAAAAAAATTAACGATTAGATTAAAATAAAGATTAAATTGTGAACCTACCAGACAGAAAAGACAACAAAAATATGGTTGAACCACATACATTAATTGCTTTTGTTGATGTGGTTTTTGTTGATTTTTCTTTTATAATAATAAGACGAAAACGCTCGTCCGACAGCGGTCCAGGGCATCCATCAAAATTTTAATTTTATTTAAAAAGTATAAGTACTGTGCGTGCACAAGTTATAAATTTAATATATTTTTAATCAGAAATATTATTACAAGAAACAGAAATTCTACCAACCCCATCACCAACGACGACAACAATAAAATTGAAAGATGCGTTTTTTTTTCAAGTAGAAGAAAAAAAAAATTTAGAAAAACGATTTTGAGACGTAGGAAGAAAAAGAATTTTGATAATAAAAATAGTAAATTGAAGAATATATATGTGAAGTTAAAAATACTTTTAAAAATTAAAAATAACGAAAAAATGAAGTCAAATCTTTTATATACAGTGACAAAGGTTTTGTTTAATGTTGGTTTTTGTTTAACTACTCAAATCATTTTCAATATCATTATTATTATATAAATTTTAATATATAAATTTTTATCACTTTAATTATTATACAGATTTAACTTTATTTATGAAACTAATTCTAATTTAAATTTTATTTAACTTCGATTAGAACAATTTTAAGAATAATACAAACAAACGTCACTTTTTTATTATTCTTAACTACTACTTATTTCAAGCACAACTGCTACTTATATATATATATATATATATATATATATATTCCCACCACGAAGAGTTGCTCATTGATCTCTCCTCAAACTTGTAGTCACTCCAAGGTTATTTTATTATCGAAAGACTATGCTACCCTTCCTTTACACTATTTTAAAACATTTAAATATTTTTTAATAATTACAAAAAGACGTCTCAATGGTTTTAGAATATTTTAATAAATAAATATTTATTTAAATATAAAATCATTGAAAGTAGTAAATATTTTAATACATTTTTATAAATATTTTTTTATAAAACAGACTCTTCGGATACTATTACAAATATTATTGATAAAAAAATAAATTAAAAACTGTACTTTAAAATTAAAATAAATACACCATAGCTATACAGTATTTTATTATTGGATAGATTTCATTATAACTTCAATGTTTCGTAATGACATGAAAGTACCGTGTATCAAATAATTTTTATATTTTTTACTATTCAATTGTATATAATAATTTTAAAAAAATACTATTATCATAATTCTTAAAAAAAATACCATCATCACATTAATATAATAAATACTATTCATTATTTTATTATATATTTTATTCATTATTTATCGTAATTTTTGAAAAAAACTATCATATTATTATTATAATAAATACTTTGATTTTTTATCGTAATTTATCAAATATAAAATCACACTAGCTCTAACCTTTATGTGCCTTGGAACCAACGAAAAAGGTTTTAAAAAACAAAAAAAGTTAATTCTAAAACGGAAAAAATTTAAAAAACGAAGAAAAGACGAAAAAAATAGTTAAAAAAAAACGACACATGAACGAAAACAACCGTTAAAAAAACGAAAAACAAAACGAAATGAATAAACGGTAAAAAAGAAAGAAAGAAATAGTTAAAAAACGAAAAAAAAACCTTCAAAACGTTAAAAAAAAAAACACGAAAAAACAGAAAAAAGACAAAAAAAACCGTTAAAAAAAGAGAAAATGACAAAAAAATCTTTTAAAAACCGAAAGGAAAACGTAAAAAAAAAAAAACAAATACGAATAAAAAGTTTACGAAATGAAAAAAAAAACAAACTCCATGCACATTCTCATTTGACCGTGGTAATCCAGTTAAACATGATTCAATTGACATGTATATAAAATAACTTGGAAACATAAAAAATTAAGATATTTTTATCATTGGAAAATTTTAAAATTTTTTCCATTTTACCAACTTACATAAACATTTAAAAATCCCAAACTTTTAATTTTTAAGATTCCCGAAGAAAACAAATCTCACAAAAAATAACCATTTTCCTTAAAAAATTCCATTTTCCGTCCCTCCTCGAAACTTTGAGAATGTGTACTTTTAATAATAATTAAAATATAAAAAATTTAACTTATCGTATTCTGCACTTTCATATTATTTTTTTTCCATTTCTAAAAACATAAACCTCCCCTTTATTCGAATGTTTTGGTCTCGGCGGAGACGTACCCATCCGCCCACCGGAACCGGCTGCTTCACCTCCCGTCGTCGGACACGACGACGTTCCTCCCCACGATTGCGACGGAGCTTCCCTTCCAGTTCCCATCGTGGTCGCGGGATCCTGCGTCGACGACGTCGCGTAGACGCCCTGGCCTTTCCCGAGGAGCCTGGAGGTCGACTCCGAGGCTTCCGTCAGTGGGTTGTCGATCATGACCAGGGAACCGAAGCTGGTGGTGGCGGCGGTGACGCAGATGGCGGTAGGGGTGGACCCGGAGATGATGTTGCGGACGAAGAAGTGGATGTGGGATTGCTGTTCCGGCCATTATCAGTGGCGGCAGAGGAAAGGATGGGGAGGACGACGACGACGACGAGGAGAAGGGCGGAGGCGGCGGTGGCCAGTGGCGGTCAAAAAAAAAAAAATTTTTAATAATGATTCTTTGAATTATTTAAATCTAGATAAAATTATAAAATGTTGTTATTTTTAATTAATCAATCTATTAAAAGTAATTCAAAATACTGCCATCATATTCACTACAGTGAATACACCAAATATGCACATTGCGATATATATATCGGAGTGAGCTGACTTAGCGGACTCCGTGACTATAAAATTTAGAGGGTATTTGTGTACAATGGTGAGAAAAAATTATTTTTTATTGATTATATTTTATGTTAATAAAAAATGATAAAAAAATATTTTTTCATGATTTTCTTATATATAAAAATAAAGTTTGATTTGTAGACTTCTATCTCCACCTTCCTGTTATAAATATACGAGAAATCGATTATGTAAAAGTTATTAACGTACCTTGTAACTTCTATCTAATACTTTTTTCTACACCAAACTTCGAAGTCACTTCTTTCTTCGTCGATTTTGAACACCACTATGGCAGTTGCCCTTTCCTCGTAAACTCTTTTAAGTATTTGCAGTCACATCGTTCTAATCAATATATGCTTAAAATTTAACTCACCGAAATTTTCAATAATACGAGCTCCACGTGTTTCTCTTCCTTTAATTACATTGAAGTTTTTACTTACTCGATTACAAATACTACAACTCTAACCGACGAAGACGACCAATGGTACCTTAAAAAAGATAAAATGAAAATACATAAGTTTGAATTCCTATACAAACAAAATTCTGTAATTTCTTGTATGTTGAGAAGGACCTTTATAATTTTGTAATTTTTTATTAAATCTCATTATTTTCATTTCCTATCCGATTCGTAACTTTTCGTCATTTTCACACGTACAAGTGAAACCTCAATGAAAGTCTCTTAATTAATTAAGATATCACTTCAATAATATTAACGTGTACTATTAATATATATAATAATAGTTACTATAATAATAATAATAATAATAATAATAATAATAATAATAATAATATATCGATTTAAATATGTAGAGTTTTCGGTCTAAACCTTTTTAGTTTAACTTCGGCGAGTTTAATCAGAATTTTTAGTTTAAACGTGTGGAGTTTTTGATTTGACCAATTTTTTTTATTTAACCTTTTTCTAAGTATATTACATAATAATATATAAAAAATTCATTTGTACCTATTTATGATTATAATGAAAATTTATATATATGTTGAGATTTATATAGTATAATAATATGTGAAAATGACTTTACAATAAATAAAATCATAAACAAAAGAAACCTTCGTTGAAATGATATATTCATCCCAAAGGGACAAACTGTTGGGGCAAATTAGGTTGAGTATGGTGTGTAGGCAAATCGAACCCATTACATTGAGTGACATGGCCTTGGTACATATTTGGCACAACCAACACGTAGACTTGACATGGCTGCCAATTTAACCATAGTGCATCCGTTGAGTTGTCACCTACATGTCCAATGTTTTGTGATATATTGATTTCATTTGATAATAAAGTCATTATTATTAGTCAATTTTAACAATTGTGGAAAGTTAAATTTAAAGATAGTGAAATAAATAGATTGAAGTTATATAGTAAATTATAAGATGCATGCATCAATACATGAAATATGCATATATATATATATATATATATATATATATATATATATATATACGAGATCATAGACTTTGTAGGTATCTACAGAAGTGACTTATAGGTGCTTGATCTAAGCTGTTCGATCTTGATTGGACAATTGTGAAAGGGGTGAGCGCGAGCAGCAACGAAGTGGGCGAGGGTGAGGGCGAGGGCAACGGTGGACAGCGACGATGAGGGCGAGGGTAACGATGCAGGTGACAGTGACGGCTTCCACAAGAGATGTCGATTCACTATCGGAGAGAAGGGGAAGAAGGCTTCTGCACAGTAGAGATCTGATTCACTACCAGGGAAGAAGGGGAATCCGCTGTCGCTCGTGGTTGTCGTCGCCTGCGTTGGCATTCTACAAGAAGAAGAAGTCTACTTGGGTGTTTTGGCAGATTTTCCTTATCTGGACAATAGAACTTCTATTCGCAGGTAGAAACTTGTACACACTAACAGATATTCCTCTACTGGATAGTGGAACTGTCGTTCGCGTTGGTGAATATTCCTCTGTTGGATAGTGAAATTTCTGTTCGCAAGTAGAAGCTTAGATGTGTTGGTGGATATTCCTCTACTGGACAGTGGAACTTCCGTTCGCAAGTAAAATCTTAGATGTGTTGGTGGATATTCCTCTACTGGACAGTGGAACTTCCGTTTACTCTGATGGATATTCCTCTGTTGGACAGTGGAACTTATGTTTATGCTAGTAGATATTCCTCTATTAGACAGTGGAACTTCCCTACGCAGGTAGAAGCTTGGATATGTTGTGGAAGAAGGCTTCTGCACGGTGGAAATTTGATTCACTACCAAGGGAAAAGGGGAAAAAGGAGAAGAAGCGCGGTGGAGATCCGATTTATTGTTGAGGGAGAATGGGAAGAAGTGGAGGAAGGGTTCGCCATTGCCTACGCTCGCTTTTGTGGTCATCCGATCTCGATCAAACAACCTAGATCGAGCACTTTTGTGGTGCCTAAAGAGTCATTTTTCCTATATATATATATATATATATATATATAAGATTTAATCTAAATATGAGAAATAAATATGACAAGGATTGAGGAATAAATATGAGAATTTTTTTATAATAAGATTTAATCTAAACCATTTAATTAGACATCTATAGAATTTATTTTCTATAAATGCTACTAAAGATTTTCATATATACGCATGACTAGATGTGAGGATGGTGAAGAGTTGGGGAAAGGCCATGGTGGGCCGGCCTTCCATGAAATCTCAAGTAGCCCAAAAGGTTGTTTTTTTATGATAAAGTGCTTAGAGTTAAGGTTCAGTTTTATCTTTTCATTCCTAATCATTCATTGTTATTTTGACTGTAATGACTCTTCCCTTTTCATCCACCAATCTTACTTATCCACTTCTACTGCTTATCTAGATCATCACTATATACCTTTCATTTTCCCTTAATTAATCTCCAAATCACCTAATTTATATGTGTCATTAAATCATCTAATTTAATCACTCAATTAATTCCTTCAACACTTAATTAATCCCTTGATCACTTCTTCTAAATTCCCAATTAATCACTTAATTTAAATCCTAAATTAATTACCTAACCACTTAATTTAAAATTATTGACTTACTCTTTAATCACTTATTTAATCCTTAATTGAATATCTTAATTTGATTTCATAATTGGAGCACTTATATCACTTAATTCACTTAAAATTCACTTCAATCACTTAATTAATCCTTAATTCACCTAAATCACACAATCAATAATCCTTAATTAACTTAATTTAGTCATGTAATTACTTAATCAATGAATTTTCCAAAATCACCAAAATATATCCAACCCAGTCTCACCCAAATTGACTCACCAAATTGTGATTTCCTCTCTTGTGTGGCTCTCACCCACCGGATCAAGCCACCTATACTTGCAATTCAATCTAGCTCAAGTCTGTTCGTCAAGGCTCGCATTTTGTGTCATGTCATATGATTCACGAGATGCTTACGCCTTCTAGTGTGCACCTAACCTTCGAGCCACTCACATGCTGACCATGCCCAATTGCATTGAACTAGGAGCACATTAACCTTTTTGCATGCACCCACAACCCATCGTCTCCTTCCTCGTGTTCGTTCCACTTGTCACCTTGATCAACAATTTTTGTAGAAATGGAAACTATCAATGACTCTTGAGCCTTATTTGTTCAAGTTTCACAAAGTTCTAGTTTTAATTTTATACAAACTCTCATACGTTATCATTATCACATAAATTCTTATATACAAACTTTTATCATAAAATTACCATACAACTTCAATACCATTTGTTTCAATTACTTTCAATTTCAACATTTCACGGTTGTCAAAACTAACTCTGTAGCAAGTGAAATTAAAAACAAACACATTCTTAAAGGCTCTTTTGGGCCTGTACTGGGCTTGAGTTTTGTTGGTGGCCCTCTCGCTGACACCTGTCTTCACTGAGTTGGACTTTGTTTTTTGTGGCTTGGTTTATGAGCTTGAGTTTTGTTTAGTTCTCTAATCAACTTTTAATTGGACCTTCACCTTTTAAAAATATCAGAGTTTTTTTTTTTAACAAAAAATGAATGCATATAGAAGCCCAACGTCAAACCAGCCTATCACACACCGAATCTTCATCGTTCACCTTCCGGACTAATAACTCTCACCTTCCTCGGTATTTATTTGTATTTATAATATATGTGTTTATTTTAATATTTAAATAAAATATATAGAATATTTAAATTATAGTTGTTAATATTAATGTAATTGAATATCATAATAAAAAATATGAAAAATTTATATTAGAAAACTTCTGTATCATTATGATTATGGAAGTAATTTTTAGCTACAGCAAGAACTATAACCAAATGAAGTCTTTAATTCCAACTATAGTCATTTTAAATAAGTTAAAAATTCTTACAAAAAAATAAAAAAAATAAATTATTTTTTTAAAAAAATAATTACTTGATGCAGAAGAAAACAATTATAAAAATCTTTCAAGTGGGTCGAAGATTTAGGAAGGGGGTTTGTATCTTTTAAAAATTAATAATAATAAAATCTACATCATTGAAATGTTACAAATCTAAAATATTTTTAATTTTTTTAAAATTAAATATAAAATTTCGTAAGATGATGATATAAAATTTTATATTTCTAAATTTTTAACATTTTAATAATAAAATAAATTTTAATTAACTTTTTGTTGATTTTCAACAGATAGGACCCATGCCTTATACTAGAGATGTCAATCGACTGTGCACCAGTGCGTGAGAGGGGACTGAACGGGTCGTGTCGTCGGCAGGGGGACGACCACTTAGTTGTGCGGCTGGTGGGGTGAACGGTTGCGTGCGCGGGAGGAGGCAGAACGGGTTGTGTGGTCAGCAGGGGGATAGGTTGCCGGGTCATTGGGCCGCTAGGGAATCGTGCTTGGGTCGGTCGTCAGGTCACGGCTTGCAAGGTGCAACACAACAACGGTCGGCACGCTTCCGCGCAATAGGCAGCCGGCTGTCAGGTGAAACGGTCGGCTACCGCCTCAACTGCTCAACCAACTTTTCTCTATAAATTGAGGGAGTTGGATTTTGTTTTTCACCCAACTCACTCCTCATCTCCTTCACTCCAAATTCTCCAAACTCCAATCTCAATTCTCAATTCTCAATTTCTCAAATTTTCTTACTCAAGTCACAAACAATGGCGCACTACCAAAGCCAAAGTTCTGGAGGCTATGGATATCTTCAAGAAAAATTTCCTGACGCTGAAGTAACGCCGTCAATGGAGACTATTGAAGCTTCAACTTCAACTGTGTCGCCGAGGAAGTCTCGGAAGAGAGCTTCCATCTGGTTAAAATACACAATCATTATAAAAGCTTTGGTAGACGGCACAAAAGAGGAACGAGCTTTCTGCAATATCTGTAACGCCAACTTCTCTTGCAAAACGTCTGGCGGTACAGGTTATTTAACTAGACATATTAGTATATGTGAAAATAGGAATAAAGATAAAACAATTCAACCCAACTTTCTTTTACTCTTGAGGGTAGTGTTAGTTTATGGACTTATGATTCTGAAAAGGCTAAAGATTTGCATGCTAGATTTATTTGTTCAAAAGATTTACCAATAAGTTTTGGAGGAAATAAATGTTTTGATAATTATATTAGTAAAGCATATTGTCTACAATATAAATGTGTATCTAGAAATACTATTAGGTCAGATATTATGATTTCATTTAATAAGCTTAGATTAGAACTTATTAATGTTATGAGTACAATAATGACATGTATAGCATGCACTTCAGATATTTGGTCGGGTAGAACTAATGATGGGTACATAGCTGTAACTGCACATTATATTGATCAAAATTGGATTTTACAAAAAAGATTAATAGGATTTAGAAAAATTCAACATCCACGTACTATTGAAACAATTTTTGCAAACATTATGAAATTTTTTGATTTATATGGAATTAGAAATAAAATAGGAAGTATAACTTTTGATAATACAGCTAATAATATTGTAACAATACCATTGTTTAAAACTAGAATAAGTCTACCAAATGGTTTTAAATTATTTTACCAAAGATGTATGTGTCACATAATTAATATTATTGTACAATCAGGTGTAAAAGAAATTCAAATTTATATTAAACTTATTGGGGATGCTGTAAGTTTTATAACTAGTTTACGAAAGCGGCAACAACAATTTGATGAAACATGTGATACTTATGAAATGCCGCATAAAAAATTTTCTTTAAATGTTCAACATAGGTGGAATTCATTATATTTAATGTTAGAAAGTGTATTACCATATGAAATTTCAATAATGTCTTTGTATAATCGTCATCATTGCGATGATTATCAAAAACAATTAACTGAGGATGATATTAAAATTGTAAAATATTTTGTTAAATTTTTAAAACCTTTTTACGATGCAAACAGTTAGATTATCAGGAATTTATTATTCTACATCTGTCTATGTGTTGCATCATTTATATGATATTTCCCAAGTTTTTAATAAATATGAGGTATATCCATTTTTCCAACCAATAGTAAATAACATGAAACAAAATTTTTTAAAATATTAGAATGAAATCCCTACATTATATATTTTGAGTGCATGCTTAGATCCTAGGTGTAAAATAAGATATGCTAGTAAATTAATTAGGGGAATACAAATGAGTTTAGGTGTAGA
>JAMKPZ010006392.1:0-11601 GCA_024699675.1 Amphibolis antarctica
AATCATAAAAAAACATAAATATCATCATCCTCAACAAAAATCATAAAAAAACATAAATATCATCATCCTCAACAAAAATCATAAAAAAACATAAATATCATCATCCTCAACAAAAATCATAAAAAAACATAAATATCATCATCCTCAACAAAAATCATAAGCATGATTTGTCCCACATCGATAAGTTAAAAATATTTTGGTAATGAAGATTCGATGGCGTGGGTAAATACACTCGAAAATTGTGTGTTCTCTGCCTACCTTTCGTCCCATGTCGTCTTCGTCTTTAAGCGGTCTTCATCACTTCAGGAATCCATCGATGTCCGTCTCTTTGGTGGGCGTTTGCGTTTGTCTCCGTCGAGAGTTCGTCCTTCCTCTGTAGTTTGTGTTTGTCTTTAATAGCAAGTTGCATCTCAAAATCTCTTCACGTACTTCACTGTCCTCCCCGGGAAAGTTCCTTGCAGGATGTAAAAGCGCTCTTTGCCAGTTGCTCGTGTTCTTCGAGTCCGTTTTGGAAATACTTTATTTATTATAAAATAATTTTTATCATATACTTTATTATAAAATTCAATTTCATTTATTTCACTCATCTTAATTTCTAACTTTTTACGATTTTCAAAATTAAAATACCTTATTACCAAGAAATGGTTGAGGCTTGGAGTTGGTTTTGATAAATTGGGTTTATCTATCATGGGGAGCTTACAGTTGTGCTAGTCATGTCTTAATCTTCATCCTGCAAGAGATGTTACATCGAGATGGTAGAGTGATGATGATGCAAAGCTGTGTACAGAAATGAGAGTGAAGGAATAAACAAGTTTAGTGGTATCGAAATGGACCGTAGATGTAATAACATTATGATACTCTGTCAAATTCCTTCTGCCAAAGAAAAATGCTTATGAATCTTTTAGCTATGAATTCTTTATAGCGCATGTGTTGGAACACAACTCATACGGTAGCAATAAATATGACAAAATTCTGTGGTGATTTTCTGCAGTAATCTGTTTTAGGAACGGATCGATTATATGAACTTGACAGGGACGATAACAAAGGAAAGGTTGGGTTCGACAGAAGATTTGAAGATGTGAAGAAATGAGTTGCCTGAACCTTATGAATAGCAATAACGAGAACATTGTCATTTTACTAATTTTATGAATGGCTGAATCTTGGGAATTGCAATAATGCTTACAGAATACAGACATCATTGGTATTTTATATTTTGACATTGATCCTTAGCCTTCTTAGGCTACACAAGTGGTAGAAGCACCAAATGACAAGAGATCTGTCATGAACGCCTTGTGTATATGAGAAAAACTCAACCCAATGTAAATAGAGAGGTGTTTCTATCTAAATGCAAACTGGATATTAGACAAATTCCTGGTCAAGTTTCAATCATGACTCATAAGTGGTGTTTGTGAAATTTCTCCATGGTCACATCTCAACTAGAGAGACTTTTCTTAAAAAAACGAAGATAACCACCTTACAATATTATTCATTAGGCCGAGGTCGCTTAGAAAAAGCCTAGTACAAAAAGTGGGAACCAACTCCCATAAAATAGCCGAGTGGGTCATGCCCAAGCCAGAAAATGAAAAGCAACCAAGCCCAAAAGAACAACATGAAGTCCACAAAAACGGCCTGGTCAACAGTGAAAGATGTCAGGCCCAAAGGGCCGCTCGGAAGAGAAGCTCTTCATTTACTTTATGATGTTTATGATAATGATAGTATTTTGCATTCTCCAAGTTCAAACCCATTTATTTATAACATTTGGTCATGTAGAATCACATAGGGAACAAACTCTGTACAATTACGAATGATGTAATTTCCTTCTTTTCAAACTTGCCTTATAAATAGTTCTTACGAACTTGTGCTCAGTTTTCAATGATAGAAGTTTTGCCTTCGTGCATACCACAAAAACTATTTATAATATTGAAGAGGCTTTAGAGAAACAAGCTGATAAAAACAGGGAAAACGGTGTTTCCTGCTATAATGAATGACAATATTGAAATGGATTGTATAATGATGGTAACTTTGGATTGGCTTCCAAACCAAAAAGTGTTGAGATTCCCATACCAGAAAACTGATCTACATATGGAATATGCAACAAATGATGCATTTAAATGTTTAACAACCATTTTCTTGACACTTGAACGCCAAACAAATATGGCACCTGAAATATGGGTACTTTAAGAAATTAGAATAAGTTTGATTTCTTATCATCATTTAGTTTGTTTGCTGGTAAAACTGAATATAAGGTTTTCTCTTTCACATGTCATGTTGGCTACTTGATTTAGTTTCTATTATGTTCAAATGCATGCGTGGTTGATTCGGAAATAACACTTGAATCATAGATAAAACACATTATTCGGATCCTTTACAGTGATTTCCTTTTAGTACTCCCTTTCTTCTGTCGTATTCCTAATTTTTCATCCTTATAAATGGTAACTTGGTCTAATATTATACATACATGACATACGTTAAGGCTTTACCACGTAAAAGACTAGACGATCCATATCACCATACATACTCGCCTATAGGCCTTTTTGATCTTCACCAACACTCCAACAACATATTTATTACGAAGACCTAGGAAAAGAGTATTAGAAAATAAGGTATCGTCATAAGGAAATGCATATCGTAAGGATATGGTCCAAAGCGAATCCTGGTTACTGTGAAAAATTAGGGGCGCAAGAACTCAGTTGATAGATATCATCATAGTTCGTTATAATATAATTACATCGCGCTTGAATTAGATAATAATTTCTAGGTTATCAGATGACTTGTGGTAGTATGATTTATCATAAATAGCAAAAAAGTCAGCCAATTAATTACCTAGAGCTGCAGCCAATGCTCCGATGTGCGGCGATGAGGCCTTCCTTGCTGTCCTTCGCGCAGTGACAACCCTACATTACGGAAACACGGCACATGTGCTGAATGAGGAAGGAACAGGAAGACAAGGAAGCTTATTTGGGGTTGCACTGTCCTTGTGGTCCGATGCGGAAAGCGGGATTGGTGACGACCCACGGAGGAAACATACCTGGGATCGTGGACAAGTGGGCAGAGGACGGACGAGCGATTATCGTACTTTTAAACGTGTACGATAATTTTTATTATAAAATATTAAAATTATTTAATAAATATATTATATATTATAATAATATATAATAGGACACTAGGTATTTTATAATAGTGCTCGAGATCAATAGTCTATATTTAATCTAGACCAACCTTAATAAAAAATACTCTTTTAAGTAGATTTTTAATAATAAAAATTCATAAATAAATAGTATAAAAAAAGTATGACTTAAAAATTAAATACCATTAAAGAAAAGTATTTTTAATGATATCATTAAAGAATTGACACTCATATGTAATAATTATTGTCCATGTACAGTAAAACAATTTTAAACAAACAACCCTTGAATTCCTTAGCATCTTTAAATATCTATTTCTCCGATCATCTTGATTTTAAAAAACATTTGTAAGAGAACAATTTTTTTAAAAGTACCGTGTTTTCAAAATATTCTTACAATATAACTTTAAAAGATATAAATTATACTTTAAAATTGAACAAAATGTTGCTTAAAATCTAATCACCGGTAGAAGTTTTAACACTAATCCTACAAATATATTAGAAAAGCTAAAACACCTTTAAAAGCAAAAAGTTGTATCGATTTCTTTGAAATTTAATTTTGTTTCCTTTCAAAGAATTTTCTCGACTTCATCCGTTATAAGAATTGTTAGTTTTTTGATCTAGATATATCAATCGAGTCACATCGATGTGATTTAGTATGATCAAATCATTGGCAATCCTAATAAGATTTAACGAGTCGTCATCGAAAAATCAAGTCTCAACATGTATTTTTTGATCAACCTAATTTTTTTTTATATACCTCTGCAAAAAATTTAAATTGCATATATGTACTCGTATATGCATTTCATCTTTTAAATTACAACTCAAAATCATTACTTGCATATGATGCGATTAATCTTCCTTTACAAGTTCTGCTCGCTCATGAGAACATTAAATCACCCTTAATTCTTTAACACCCTGTTATTGATAAAAGCACCACCACTTTTATCTTAGGGTTTTTCAAGCAAAGATTAAAAAAATTAAACAAAAAGAGGAAGAAGATGAAATGAATTGAAAATTTTCTAAAATAAATAAACAGCAATGGCACTTCATTAAGGGGAGTGTACAATCAACAAAGGTAACTTTTTGACATTTTCAGGAGCAAGATAAAGAAATTCAGCACAACCTATAAGCAGACACTAACCAATGGATATACGCAAGTAACATCTTAGAGTTTTGATGCGCAGATAAGGGAATATGCATATTGTGAATATGCACAAGTAGTTTAAAATCTTTGTAAGAGTGTACAAGAAAGAAAGAAAAATTCCAGTTGTTATTAATAAAGATAGGTACTTATTGTTAAATTCAAACCACAGATGTCTTCTTCACCGCAACATAAGACCAGTTACATTATATTACAGCCAAAAGCTACTAAGGATGAATAGATCTCTGGAAATTTCTGTGGTTGAAGGGGTCTTGCAAGGCAGGGAGATGGATGGATGCCTACGTAAGAGGATTGCTGGGTCAATCAGAGATCCAAAAGTTAGGTTTCACACCATTAAGTTCGAGATTTCAGGTTTCACAACGTTAAGTCCGAGATTTCCATTTGTTTTATCTCTAATTTGAGTTATTATTATTATATAAATTTTAATATATAAATTTTCTTTACATTAATTATTACGTAACTTTAACTTTATTTATTTTACTAACTTCAACTTCAATTTTAACTCTATCCAATTTTTAAAATTTGTTGAAGTTCTTCACAAAATTATCATAACATTGCTGCCAAATCTATCGACCCCTTCTCCTTCACCGTCAGAGGCAAGCTGTGTAATTCAAGAAAACAAATAAATATATCATTATCATCCTTTCTTACCGATTGTTATAATTGTTGAATAAAAATAAGAGTAATAGATGAATGCAGTAGTTGGCCTTAGCCTCTTTCCTTCCTTCCAAGAAAAAAAATGTTTCTTTGCGATGATAATTTCTAAGTTGAATAAAATACATATTCTAATGAGAACCATAAATACCGTTACATTTGACTAAATAAAATAGCATGACAAAAAAATTTAACCATTCAAATTTAAGCAAAAATACAAGCAGCTCTTCGGCTGACTCTGTCTTACGCGTAGATTGAATCAAAGGGGGTAGGTGTCAAATTCAAAAACATTTTGGCAAGTGGAAATCAACACCTGCTTGCTTGATTTGGACTTTGCAGTAGCAGTTAAGCCTCCAGCGGTCAACGCAGCACAATTTGAGAAAATTGGCAAAGAAACCCGTTCACTTTTGGAGCAGAGCTGGTTATCTCAAATGATGGTTATGCTTGAAATTCGAAGCCAAGCCTCGATCAGTACTCGGGTCCAATGTACTAATTTCTTGTTGATAAAAAGTAATTTTTTATAAGTTGCTGTAATAATCATCACAATCCTATCATACAAAATACAACGGAAGAGGAACTCCTTCGAGGGCAGATGCATCTGTCTTGCACCGGACACCGACGCAAACCACCTCTTCCATTGATCAAGGGTGTGTTGCCCGCAACGACTCTGAATCAGATATACGATGATCGGAGAGCGGCAACCGAAACCAGTAAACTGTAGTTACTTTCAAGTTCACTGGATGCAGCTAGAGCTCTCACCAACAATCTATACACTGACAAGCCCAGTTTGGATCCGGTTTCTGTGCATCTTTTGTGGTACCCGGACTAGAGATTCGCCAGAGAAACAAACACGCACTTAGGTGCTTGGTACGAAGACAAATAGAGATATCGATAAAAATTATCTTATTGAAATCAACTGACTAATGAAGAAAGACTTACAAAGTATTAAAAGAATCTTAATTCACCACATTGTTTTCAACATGGGATTATATAATCCAACTGGGTGGAACCGCACATACTATTCACTGAGAGCACAAAGATCACCATGGCTGTCGATCAACCAAGTGGAATTGTTAAAACCCACGCAATCATAATTGCGACAATGGAAAAACATTGATTGGAAAAATTTACGAAGGAAGCAGCTTCAATGTCTGTACACACGGATTCGCAAATAACGGTACAATAAGACATTGGGGCAGGTATTGGCTTCTATCTTTTGATCACTACTTATACAGACTAAATTTTCTGAGTTGTCTGTAAAATCAATGGAAATTTCTAGGGCCTCTGGACTGGTAAAGCTCCAATCTTGATTTAGCATCTTGTAACAAGTCTGCAACAGCTTTATCATCCTGCACGATGAAGCTCTTCTTCGAAGCCCAGTCAATCACTGTGAGAGCCTCTACCTGCGCAAGGGCCTCACTGTCGGGGACAAAAATCGCAACATAGCACAATAGCACCAATGCTGGGATCTGCACACCTTCGTCCCCAAGGTAGGCCAGCTGAACAAGGTGCTTCGCTCCTCCGGCTGCTACGATGGCCTTGGAGTGATCCTGGTGCAAGTAATTCTCCATGCGTGCGAACTTGGCCAGGGCAAGTGCCGCCTCCCTCATCACATCAGGCTCCCTGTCGTCGAGAAGACGTACCAAAGGCGCAATGATCCGTGTCTCAGAGGCCCTGAACGTGCTGGACAGGCAACCCAATGCAACGATACTGGGAACAAATAAATCAGTGTAATCGCCCTTCTCGACGACCCTCAAAAGCTGGTCGATGACCGCCTTGGCAGCCGGAGACGAGGGTTTGAAAGCTGACCGTCTCAATTCGGCATCTCTCTCTGCAACAATGGCAATCTCCATGAGTGCCATGGCGGAATTGTATTGGACCTCACCCGTCCCCTTTTCGAGGAGGACCGCAAAGCAGAGCAAAGCCTTCGATTCCGTAATGCTCTTGCAGATTTCAGAATTGCCCCTTGCGAGATGCCACAGCGCTCTTGCGGCCATAGCCTTCAGATGAGCCTTCGTCTCCGGATCCTCGAGCTCCCTCCCTCTGATATTGGTCCCGGCCAAGCCGGCCCCGTTCTGTCTATGCTTCTGAACGGCACCACCATGACTCCTATTCTGCGCGGTACCCGCCATGGTGGATTGAACCACGGAATGCATCTGATTCCTGGTGTTCTGGGCATGATCCCCAACTCCAAGTGGGTGCTTCAGCCGACTCTGCTGTCCGTCGTCCTCGTGGGTCTGACATGAACCAACCTGCGTCTTACTCTGTGCGTTGGCGACAACCACGGAATGGATCGAATTCTTCTGATAAATCGCATACCTGCTGTGCTCCTGCACCGTTTCGAACGCCAGATGCCCGACAAGCAACCTCACAGCATTATTCTGCAGGAACAAGTCCTGGCAATTGGGATAGTGCCTCGCCAGCTCCGACACGGCCCACGCCGCCTCCGCCTGGACATTCATGGGCGCCTCCTTCAGGATATTGGTGAAGACAGAGCAAACGCCGGTCTGCACCATCGCCTCCACGCCCTCCGGCAGCTTCCCCAGAAACCCTAGGGCCCTGACGGCCCACTCCTGCCCTTGGGTCTTCCCTTCCTTCGCGAGCTTCGACAGCGGTACGATCCCACCCTCGCCAATGATCAACTTCCCGTACCTGTCGTTGTCCTTCATAAGCGACACGAGATCGGCGGCGGCGTCGACCTTCTCCTCCGCCGTCCCCGACTGGACCTTCGCGATGGATTCCCAAATCAACGCGAGCATGGGGTCGTTGGAAGCGATGGGCGGAAGGCCATGGTAGCGGTCGTCCTCGTTGCCGTAAGAGGACGAATAGGAGAGACGGAGGAGCCAGGACACGTCCGCGATGCTGTTGTCGAGCTGCGACGCCATCTTCTTAAAGGTGCTAGTGGGGATCAAGAGGACACGGTTCATGAGGCCACGGTCGCGGCATTTCGAGACCTGGGAGACGACTTTCTCGAGCACCTGCTCGGTATCGTACATGATGCGGCGGGCGAGATGCTCGTAGAGCTCCGGGGCCCGGGCTGCCTGACGCAGGAGGGCGGCGAGGCGCTCCGTCTTGGATTTCAATTCCATGCACTCCGACCATCTGGTGGCCTGTGCTTCGTCCGACCATCTAGTGACCTGGTCGGCGAGCTGAATCGGCCGCGCGAGGATCTGCTTCACACCGTCGGCCATGCTGTGTTACGGATTGGGGGCAGCAGCGGTGGAAGCACAGAAGACGCAGAGAGGGTGATTTACGCTTTGGAGTAGTATTATAAATAAGAGTTTTCTTTTTTACTAGTTTCGGGGTGCAAATACATTTACTTCAATTAAGATAATTTTTATAGAGTCACTCATCCATCACTTTTCAAAATTTGTCTTCTGTTTTTTTAAATAATTAATTATGAGAGCAACTGTATATTTTAAATAAATAAATATTTATTTATTTATAATAAATAATTAAATTAGCATTTAAAAAATAAATAAATAAATATTTTTAACATTATAAAATAAAAAATTAGAACTTTACAAATATTTCATTTAAAAAATAATTAATAAAATAAAATTTTAAAATATTATTAGTAATATTTATAAAAAATATTATTTAAAGGTAAAATTAAAATATTTAACTTTTTAAAAAAACTAATATTCTAACCAAACGTCACTTCTTTTACTTTTTCTTTTGATAGTATTACTTCAAAAGTTAAAAATTATATTTTAAAGTTAAAACAAACGATTGAAATAAGATTTTTTTAGTAAATTTTTATTTAATAATTTATTATAAATCTTATCAAGATTTATTATAATATTACTGTATATAATTAAAATATTAAAATATGTTTATCCAAAAAAGTGAGGAAGTGAAACATCCCTAAGAAATTCATAAAAAATTAAATTAAAGAAAAAAAAAATATTACTTTTTTACCATTTACATTTCTATATAAAATAATGAAATTTAAAAACATGTCTAACGACACGAGGATTTCAATCCACATATTATTTAAGTAGATTTATATACAATGAATAAAAGACGTCTCAATGTCTCATTACGTTACACGCGTCAAATATACATAACATAATATATATATATATTATTTCATTGTTGGTAAAATAATTATAATTATACATTACTTGATAAAATTACTTTTTGTCGTTTTCTTAAATTCCGAATGAAATGCAAATAATGAACATCGCATGGAAATTGTTATTTATAGGTATTTATTCTGTATATAACATATTGATATAAGACACTTATAATTAAAAATTTATAAATCATGATGTTGAATATGTATTCATCGTGGGCAACTTTAAATTATACAAATAAAAAATCAAAATACATACAACAATCTAATGATTAGTTGCGTAATGTTCCCTCTCATTAAGTGGGCCGAACAAGGCCCGATGGGCCTGTAGTTTGTATTGGGGGCAGAGACCATAGGCACCGTATGTATGCTACTCGGGTCTAACAATTTTGGATTCGGATCAGGATCGAAAACTCTGTTGGGATCCAATCCAGTCTCCAGACCTAAAAAACAAACTTGGGTCCGACTCGGCATTCACTCGTATAAATTTCATATAAAAAGTGATTTAATGGGATTTTGATAAAAAGAGAATTTAAACATATTTATATTCTCTTTATCACTCGATTTTTTTTTTTTGATTTTTTGAGATTACTTTTAGTCGCATGATATGTATTTTGGCGAAAAGGTGTGATGAAACTATACTTTTTAATTATAATTATAACGTATTTTAGATTCAATATGTATGGACCCTTGATTCTGAGGGCCCAGGCCGTTTTAGAACATATATATGTATTATAATATCATAGCACACGTATCATCATATTAATCAACATATGATTTCCAATGTTCATATTGCATAGATATCTGTAAATTTAAAATAAATACGGATATATATATATAATATTTCATATATTCATCATTTTTGTAGTCATAATACTGATTGTATATAAAAATTCATAAAAAAAACTTATATAATTTTTTGAAAAACGTAAATTTCATTTTATTTAATTTTATTTTTTAAACAAACCCAACTTTAGTTGAAAAATATAAAATATAAAATATATAACGTATGCAGTTTGGCATATCAATCACGCTTCAATTCTATATATCTTATAAAATCAGAATGATTCAGTTATTTTCTCGACTTTTATTGTTTTTTTTAGTAATTTGAAATTTACGTGCATGCAGTTGTCTAAACGGGTCCCACCACATAGAAATGTTTTTGGGGAAAAAGAAAAAAGAGGGAAGACCAGCGGGTCCCTGTTGTTCATCGGGTCTTTTTTCTAAAAGAAAAACAGCGAATGATCTATTGCTTCCAGGTCTCCGGACGTCGTCCGCCGCTGCCATCCCCATTCGATGAAATTAAAATTAAAACAAATAAAATTAATGAAATTAAACTTATCAGAACACGACTCTCGCAGTCCGAAATGTCTACCCAAAATTAATTAATTAAGCTATTTGGCAACCATGCATATTCTAACATTCCCAAACAACGAACGGTTTCCTATGGTTCAAAACCACGTCTCTTAACGTAATGATTACGGTTTCGATAAAAATCTATGCACGTTTATTAATATACATACATATACATCTATTATTTGTAGTTACTGATAAACTTATACCTAGTTTATTAATAGAGTTTGAGCTACCGTTTTAACTCTAATAATTATATAAAGTTGAATTTAAGAGTAATTCTGTAAATGATATTAGAATTACATATTTAATTATAATATAAAAATTTATGTATTGAAATTTATACGATGATGATAATGATGTATAAGAATTTACGTAAAACTGAAATTATAATTGATGGTAGTCAAATTTTTATAATTTTTGTTTGTCTTTAAATACATATTTTATATTTTTTTCATGATATACATACATATAGATTTTATAATTTTTCACGAATAGTCTTGCTATTTTTTTCATTTATGAACTTTACCTTTTTATTTTTCAAATTTACATTTTTTAAATTTTCAATGTATATAAACGGATTCTTAAAATAATTTCAAATTTTAACTATAATACGATTCCTGATATATTACAATTAAAAAATGGTATACCAAAAAAAAAATTAATAGCACGAGACAAGTAGTTTGAATGGGCCTTTTTTTATTGATGGAAATAGTTTTTACGTTTATTAAAATTTCAAACCTCTAATTAGTTGACTGACAAATATTGAAGTTACTTCAAGCACGAGACAAGTAGTTTGAATTACCTGAACCTAATAATTTTATAAATTAAACTACAATTCTTTTTGTTTGAACTTTTTTAATTATACCTTTTTTTAATAAATTTTTATATAATAAATTTTTATCTTATAATTTATCAAATAATTTTAATTTTATTTATTTTATTACTTTTAATACTAAATTTTCACAATTATTAAAACTAACTATATAATAAATAACTTTACAACAAATACAACTCACGTTTACTTCAACACAAAAATTGGTTGGTTAGAAATGAAAGCGTGTGAGAAGAGGTCTCACCCTCAACAACATCCCTTTTGAAGAAATTTTCGTTGAAGAAAATAATTTTCCTTTTCTTTTACGGTATTTATCTCTACATACGTGGTAAAAGTTAACAGAATCGTGTTTTAAAAAATTTAAAGAAAGGTGACAAATTTTTAACTTAAAT
>JAMKPZ010006393.1:0-12284 GCA_024699675.1 Amphibolis antarctica
ATAATATGATATAATGAAAATAAATTTAATATATATAGAAAAAATTATTGTTAGTACTTAAAAAATACCCTTCAAATTTTATAAAGTTTTTCTAAAACTCTATCGTATCAACAGGCTAGGCCTTAAAAGCAGAGCAATGAAACCACTTCAAGAATAATTTTCAGTCAATCATTCAACAGCGTCAACACCATCGCCACCCGACTACTATTGAGTTACATGAGCCGAAAGTATGAAATAAGAGAACAAAAATAGTCTTATATGGTTTAACAATATCTAAAGAAGGTCTACAGATGACAACAGTAACTATGTTAGAGTAATTCCATCACAATGCCTTTCTGCAGCTACTGATTGTCCCAGCATCAGCACTTTTCTAGTACTTAATAATAACCATGTTAGAGTAATTCCATCACAATGCCTTTTTGCAGCTGCTAATTAACCCTGCTTGTTCATGTTACTATGGATTTTAATCTTAAGTTGCATGCTTTGCAACAAAAGTGGTTCGAAAATATTGATTATTGCAGTATCAAGAAAATACTAGGCATGCATTCACACAGACCCAGGTAGGATGTAACAAGCACCAGATTCCACAAAAACAACTCAAACAGATGGTTTAAGAATTGAGGAAATGGCATACTTCCACAACTAGTTATTTAATCTAGGCTGATAGCAAAAATTACGGATTTAAGTCAGACATGGTGACCACTACTAGTTATTTTAATCCAGGCTGATGAGTGCAAAAATTACAGATTTAAGTCAGACATGGTGAGGTGATGGGTTTCGTCTCCTTTCAAAAAAAAAAGGTTAGGTTACTTTCTTCTCATCATTACAGTAATGACCAACCTAATGAATCACATTCAATCCCTTTGCTTCTTACAGGAAGGAATAGATCATTAGCAGAAGTAACATACAATCGTTCCATTAAAATAATACCACCTCCTGCCTCTGCTTTTCCCATGCTTTTATGTTCTCCCTAAATCCACATTTGTGAGGAAATGTCGTTTGGGTGAACTGAAAAACAGGACCACAAGGTAGGAGTACAATAGGAATGCAACCAAAATCCCCCATTACTGCAGGAATTAAGATGCATGACCTTGAACTTGCATAGGATATATAATGACCACCTCAGAAAGTTGTCATCAAGGGATGATACTTTGAAGACTTGAATACTTGCTACCACATGTTGTCTGCAGTCTTGCGAAAAATTATGTTTCTGTACAAATCATGGTTCTTGTTGCCATCCAGTAATCCAACAATGCACCATAATCTGCTAGCTGTTGGACCTTAACTAAAAATTATGAGAACACCTGCATGTGGTGAAGTTCATAACAACCTGGTAGCCTGGTGGGCATTCCACATGGTCAAAACTATAAGAAGGCCATAGTAAAATTAACTTAATTGGAGTCTTATACAGATTATCAAACCATAGTTGAAATATAAACCTCGAATTTATCAGCAATATCTGATTTTGGTTTGTAGAATATTATCATCTAGAGTAAAGAAACACATTCTGCAACATAGATAGGGAATCAAATACTATCACGTAATTCTTGATCATCTCCCAAATCTTTTCATGAGAAAGTTCCTGGTTCTCTTCCTGATCCTCGTGAATGCTATAACAACACAAGCAAGTATCCACGGAGAAAACATACAATCCTTGGTGATATTCATCCACTTCAACCAATCCGGTGTATCATACACTGCCAACACAATCAACACAGTCACCATCGCCACGCCAACCATGATTTTCGTCACCGGCATCATCAATGAATCCTGTAAATGCCCAATGGAAAAAAGAAAACCACAACGTTCAGCCAATGAAATCGTCCGTCAAAACACCAATGTTCATCAGCACCAATTAAAATCCAACCGCTGGCCACTAGCATCCACCAATATAAACCCTAATATCCAAATTAAAAATCCAAACATAAATATCCTCCAATCATTAACTTCCAATTTAGCGCCCCATCAAAAAGAACCAACCTTTGATCCCCGCTACCCTTCAAACTGACAATGAACGGAAAAATAAGACCCAATTTATGACCCGCACCATCACAAACAAAAGAAAAGAAAAACTTGAACATCAACAAAAATCGTAAAATCTCAACTCAATCCCCTCTCACCTTGGTTTCCCCGTCGAGCCAGACGACGGCACAATCAGAGTACGTTAACATCGACCTCCCGTTCTTCGGATTGAACCTGATGGGTGCACCGCGGCCGGACTCGGGATTGAACGCGTACACCGACTTCAAGCCGTACTTGTCGAGAATGTCCCTGACCTCGATCTGGTCCCGATCCCACCCGCCCAGACGCATCCTGAAGACGTCGACCGGGCCCTTGCCCGAGCGAAAGAGCCTGATCTCGACCTCCGGCACCTTCCCTGTGGCAGCATCTGGGATTCGATTCGGAACGAGTCCTTCCCCCTCGATCTCTTCTCCCTCCATCACTCCCTGCCGCTCCCTGCTCGACGAGGCGAATGCATCCTGATTTGATGACATGAAGGGGTAAATTGGTAAAATTCAAAATGGACCTGATAAATACTTTTTTTAATAAACAATCCCTCACAAGGTGGTTCAAATAAAGTCGTTTTTGATAATAAGATTTTTATTATACGAAATTAACAGTACGAGAGGACAAGACTGTTGTTCTCCCTGTACGCGATGGAGAGGATGAAGGCGGTGTGGAGTCGGGACTGCAAGGAGTTCCGACCGGAGAGGTGGATCTCTGAGCAGGGGAGCCTCCGCCACGAGCCCTCCTACGGGTTCCTCTTCTTCAACGTCGGCCCGAAAAGCTGCCTAGGGAAGAGCATGGCCTTCACCATGTGGTGGCCGCCGCCATGCTCTACAACTTCGAGCTGGAGGTGGTGGAGCAGCACCTGGTGGCGCCCAAGATCTCCATCATCCTCCACATGAAGAATGGGATGATGGTTTGGGTCAAGAGGCGGAAGGCGCGACCCCACGATTAGGCAACATTCATGTACTTCTATTTATTTTTACTTTTCAAAAGTACTCTCGGATAACATTTACATTTCTTAGATTACGTTTGTTATCGATGTAAAATATTATATACTATTATTTTTTACTATGTACTATGTAATTTACAGTATATGTTATCAAATAAAAAAATATAATACATCACGAAAATCAAAAAATTGATTTAACATGTCAAAATAACTTTTTCAATAACACTATCATATCAATTATTATATCAAAGTATATTACTTTATTCATTAATTATTACAATATTTGAAATAATATATCATTTCATTTTTATTGTAAATTGTATATTTTTTAAAATAACGTAAACCTCTCTTTACCTACTTCTACCCCTGCAACAAATGCAACCTTAATTTATTTCTTTCATTATCAAAATCATTCTTTTCTCTCCTCTTATCTAAAAATTACTTTCTCTTAAGAATTAGAGGAGTGATGTTGGTAAACACACTTTAATTAATTAGTAATCCTTATTTTAATCCAATGTAATAAATTAAATAACCTTATCAGCTAGTATAATGGCTTTGTTTCATAAGTCACTTTTAAACTCAAAAAATCACTCTCAAATCTATGATGACATAGGTTGACTTTCAAGACAGTTTTCTTTATATTAACTTTATCATGATATCTAATCACATCAACATTAAAAAATACAATTTTAACATTAATATTTAATCACATCAATATTAAAAAATATAATTTTAATATTAACATACAATCACATCAATATTAAAAATTAAAATGTCAATATTGACATCACTTAGAGTGATTTGACGATCGATGTGGAAAAATAGAATTTGAAAAGAAAATATAAAAGAATCACTTTTACTATTTTTGAAGCTGAAATTTGAAAATATCATTCAAAGAACTCACAATTGTTCCTTGTAACGAATCACATAGGCTTTGTTTGAAGATTTTTATTACCTACGTATACATCAGATGTAACAAATGTATACATCAATTTTAAAATCTTGACTGACAATCAAATATTTTATAATATAATTGGACAATGTAGGAGAGTTTTTGAACCAAGACCCCTCAATCGTATCTAAGCAATACAACTTGTCATGAAAAGAAACCATAAATACATAGTTACCAAAGGGTGTTGTGCTATTTGCTTCTTCAAGCAAGACTAGGTAAATCGTTTTAAGTAAATGCCTTTGAAACGTCTGTAGTTTACTTAATCAGTTGAATAGCTTCACCTTTGCTAATCATCCATTGTATTGTTTACTTTTGTAAACTACATGATCTTTTGAGGCTTGTGCTATCGAAAATGATGAGAATTCAACTATCATTGTTGAGACATTTGTATGCTTATTTTTTTGGTTGGAAATTTCTACTAAGCAAAAAGTAATATATAAGGAGGAATGAGAAATTTTTTTCCCATCCCAACTCTCAAGAAAGGATAGGAAAAAAACACTCGTGTTTGCTTGCTGTTGCCGACCAAACCCTTGCCCACTCATGCTTGCTTGTCACTTGCGCCTACTTGCTTGTAGTATGCACCAGCTTGCTGCTCGCACCTACTTGTTGCTAGTGTCTATTTTTCACTTGTTGCTCGTGCTTGCTTGTTGCTAGCTCCTACTTGTCATTTGCACCCTCTTGTCATTTGTGCTCGCTCGCCCACACCCACTTGATCGCCACTCATGCTTGCCCACTCATTGCTTGTGGTTGTTGACCAAACCCTTGCCCCCTTGTGCTTGCTCACTCTTGCTTGTCGCTTGCACCCACTTGCTCACCTCTTGTGCTCACTTGTTGCTCATGCTCGCCCACTCATCGCTCATGCTTGCTCACTGTCTCATTGTCATCCTTACCAAAAGTAGGGAAAAGCTTTGCAATTATCCTTGCCTGAGACCCTTGCATCGTAAGCAAGGAAAAACTTTGTAGTTGTCCTCACATGAGACCCTCGTGTTGCAACTTGTCGATGAAAAAACCCTCATTCAATACCCTCGTGTTGCAACTTGTCGATGAAAAAACCTTTATTCGAGACCCTCGAGAATGACCCTCAAAGATCAAAATTGAGCTTGCAACGTCTTTATTCGACTGTGGTTGATAAGTTTAATTACCAACTTCTGGGAAGAAGGGTTGGTGCAAAGAAAGGGTAAAAGATGGGAGAAAAATAAAGAAAAACAAAGAGAAAGAGAGGAGTTTTTTTACGTGGATGTTACTTTTTGTGAAGGGAATATTGAATATTTTAGTTTGCAAAAATTTCTTAGGATTTATTTTTAAGGTTGATCATCTTAAATTCTAAAAGTATTCATTTTTTGGAATTTTAGTTCCTATGAATTCCTATACCTATACAAATACCTAAATTTTCAATTTTGTTCACTTCCTGTCACGTGCACAAACACGTTAGCTATGAAGTCATTTCTTGTCATTTGTTGTTATTTCCATTTCCTATTAAAAATTGAATTCCTTTCATTTCAATGTATACAAACACACCTACGTATATTTTTTCCTATGTCCATGGTAAAACAATCAGATTAACCCTATGATAGACACCATACCATAGACACACATAATTCGATGCTCTCACAACCAAGACGATGTTCATTTTCTCAATATTCACAATTTCTTCCATTTCTAAATCTAGCTTTTATAACTTCTATCATGAACTTCAAAATCAACACAGATTGTCTCTTCTTTTGTAGGATTTCCAAGTATAACCTGTAATGCATCAAAATTGAATGTTTCCTCAACAATAATATTCTCATTTCCAGTGTTATCATAAATCTCATCCAACAAACTTTGTATAAGTGTCATCAATTTCAAATGTTTCAAATTTTGCTAAATCATATAGATAGAATGTTATAAATGTTACATTTCCACAAATGCCCACTATTTCTTTGTTTAGATCCATCCACTCTAAATACTTCCATCTCAACATCCTCACTTAACAACTTGCAACAATCTTCCTTAGAAATGCAGTTTATCTTTTCTAAAGATTCATCAAGTGATACATCAACTTGAAAAATTTCCAACTTGGGGTTGTCAAAGTCATTGCCGCTTTCCTTCATGTTATGACCTATAGGCATAAATGATGCACCCTCACCTGAAATAATTTCATCTTCTTAAATTTCTTGGTCATCGTCAACCTTAAAGGTTTCTAACTCATATTCTCCTATTTCTTCCCATTCTTTTAGTTATTCTAGATTTCCTCCAACCCATCTATTTCAGCTAAATTTGCATAAAATAGGGCTATAGCTTTTGGATATACTTCAGTCCTTATGGGTTGGAGGAAATCTAGTGACTTTTGAAATTCAAATTTTTCTCTAATACCCTTCATACCACTGAAGTCAACTTTATTTTCTTACAAAATCTCTTTTTCATAATAATTGCCATTATAGACTTCTTTTGTAGGAGAATTTCTAAACCACCTAGTGGGAAAAGAGCTCCCACTTGGTTCATCTACATTCATTGGTTATTTTTCCTTTTTAGATGTGTGGGATTGAGTTTCCTTACCCTTAAGAACGTGTGTCAACTTCTCAGGCATTGTCAAAAAATCAATCAAAAAACTTTACTAATCATTTTTTTCTTCAAAAAACTTAACTTTTCACAAAAAATCGAAACTTTCTACATACAAAGGTCGATTGAAAATCAGGGTTTAATGACCTGAAAGCCTTGCTAAGAAGTAAGGAGAGCCTAAGCAAAGGTCTCCCCTCCTCATGGGCATAGCACCCTCCAGGTTGAAAAGAACTTAATGTCTGACTCCCTTTCATCAGTGAAGTTATCGACTCAATCTCACTTGGCTGATTCGAGAAGCACATATCTACAACCTGGAGCAGTTGTAAGAAAGTCGAACAAGACGCCTACAACAAACAATGTGTAACTACTCTATCAATCTAGAGCAAAATATGGTGAGTATGAGTTCTTACTCCCATAAGGTTGGAAACTCGATTGCAATAGCCTAGGAGAACTTCACAAATTCCAAGGAATAGGTGAAGACCTGTCTTGAGAGGAAGAGCCACCCCATTCCCTAAGGTGAGGTTGCAACAACAAAATCATTGACTCTCACCTAATACTCTCAATCTCACATGGTTGACCTCACTAAATCCCTCACCCCCCCCAAAAAAAGAAAAATCCCTCGCCCATGGCACAAGTTGGCTTCTATTCCAACACGAAATCCCAAAAAATTTGTGTGCCAGTGGAACAAGACTCCCGTGCCAAGGATGATGGTAATGGTGTGAGGATGAGCCACCTGTCTATTGCCCCTAGGGATCTCAAGAAACCTCGACTGTGTTGGCTTACCACATTCAAGACCTAAGGGCTTGGAGGGCCTCTATCTTAGAGCTTGGCAACTCATCTAAGTGGCCACTCCCCCTTTTTGTATGGTGATATAAAGAAGAAATTTTAGGCTTGACAATCCCTTAAGTTCATCATTATCATCCAAAGATCATATTACACATTATAATCATTAGAGTGGAGGCATGGTAGTCACCATCCTAGTTTAATAACACATTTTGGGCTTGACAACCCTCTAAGTTTGCCATCATCATCATAATTATAGTAATTTCTTGTGTAAGGCTTGTATTACATTAAACTAGGGGTATAACAGTTGTCATCCTAAGTCTAACCCAAACAATAATATTATTTTATTTATATCATAGTCTTGAGAATCCCAAAGTGGGCCATAACTCTTTTGTCTTTTTGTAAGTACAATAGAAACTCAAGTCACTAAACTAGGGGCATGCCTATCAACATCTCAATCTTGTCGATGGCCTCTTATACAAAGAACATCAGTCGAGCAAGTGAGCTTGCCGAACTAGGGGTCGGCTACTCCTTCACATTGAAGGCATTGGATCACGGTAGTTGAATGGGCACTATTGAATCAAAGAAGATTAAACAATCACAAATACCAAGGGATCAATTGAAGCCATGACCATCCTATCAGTATATTGAAAAAGCATCGACACCTAATAAGACCAAGAACAGGTAAAATACTTTAAAAGTAGGAAGCCAAAATCATATTTTCATTTATTACAATGTTTACATATTACAAATTGGGAGATTTTCCTATTCTAATCCTTATCCTAAATTTCAACGATTCAATCATGGAACTAGACATCGTTTGGACTACCTTATTCTTTGCAGATTAAGCAAGTTTGATGAAAGAGCTGGCTTATCTCCTTGGTGACCTCTCTAGCTGATCAACCATGGGCAACCTATCACTGTTATTCCTTTTATTTTATCTTTTCAAGTTCCTTTTTAATAGAGTTAGCAACCTAACCTGGGTTCTCAATCGCTAACTCAAATCAATTGCAAGGCACTCAACTAACTCATGCAATGCCACTCTATAATGAAGTTGACTAGGAACATACTTGGATGAACTAAACACCAACTACAACTAGTAGAGGAAGAAATGTCCCTAGTCATCCACCACAACTTGCTACATGACAGCATATGTGACTTGATAGGTGGAGATGTTCAATTCATTCCAATGCCCACACTTCTATAGCAAAGAATTATTCATAATAGAGGCCAACATTCGAACTATAGCATTCAAGTTGTTGAACCTCACTAGCCGGTGACGATGCTCTAGTCGTAAGGCAACAATTGCATTCTTGTTCACGACGGTCCACCCTAACACCTTTCAGGAGAAGTGCACATCTATGCCTTCACTCCTCAAGCCCAAACCTTTGAAGAGATTGTCGATGTCCAAGGGGATCAAGCTTCCTTGCACTAGACTGTCAACGTTGACAATATCGATCTGCACGTTTGCATAAAACTCAATTGAAAGATCTTCAATCAACTACTAGCTCTATGTGATAGGGATGAAATTCATCAACCCCTAGAATGTGAATAGGTTGGTGATCTTGTCCATCCCACATAACTTAGCTTAGGTGTCAGCATCTTAGAAGAAGGGGACTGTGTGACTCTCGGTGGTACCCACCTCGAGCAAAGGTACAAGTGTAGGTGTTTCTTTCACTCGGTGTGTCCCTCGATGGTACCCACTTCTTTAGCTGTATAACTGCTTTGAGCCTTGATTGCTATAGAGAGCGTAGAGCATGAATTTCCTCCCTTGCTGTAAACATTACCGCGTCCATGGACGACATAAAAGATTCAACAATACTAAAAAGGAAGTTTTCTACCAAGTAAGACTCGTTGAAAACTCTCCCACTTGGTTAAATTACAGGGTTAAAAATCAATGTCAGCTTTGACTAAAACAAATCCATGACAAATCAATACAACTTACTGAAATATTCTAGTTCAATGTCATAAGAAAGAGGGGGAGACAACACTCATTCTTTAGGGATAGCAACAAGTGGTGACACACTTCCTTTTGAAGCAGTTAAGGGTTCTTCAGGTAGACCAACTTGAATTAAAAGCAAGGCACCTCCAAGCCCAAGAAGCCTCTAACACGGCACTTTAGATAGAATCGATACTACTATCAAAGAAGTGGGTTGATCTCTCTTTAGGTGAGCAAGACCTATGCTTTTTGCTCTATGAAGAGTTGGGATGTCTCACATGAGGGGCACGACATCGTTGACCAACATGAACCATCCAACACATCGAACAAGACACCTCCAAAGAAGTCAAGGTGGCAACCTCAATCCTCAACAACTTAGCCAAATCTGTCGATCTAGCCTTCAATTTTGAAGAATCGGTAACTTCAGAAGAACTTGGTGTAGCATCCTCAACCAATAATAGTACATGAGTCCCATACTCATAAAGAGAATATCCACTACTAGAGAAAATGTCTTCTTTGGGATGCCTTTTTGGTTCCCAATAAGTACAATCACCCAACATGTTGTACCAAGATCCTCCACATCCTTGGAATATCCTACTTTCCTTGTGTCCTCTGCTTACTCCTCCAATTCTGCTAGAGCCTTAGCATTAATACTCTTGACCTTCAAACGAGGATAGGCTATAACTACACTCTTACTTTGTAGATGGGCAAAAGTGTCCATCACCTTCCTTACCTTAAAGTTTAGCTAAGACAACTATTTCTCCATGACTGAGGAATCTCCATAGTGGAAAACTCCTTGAGACATTAGTTGGCAAGCCTTTAGTTGTATGAGACCCACTATGTGCTCGTTCTCCAAGAGCAAGACCACAGTTGGAGTCTTAAAGTAACAAGCCTAATTGCTTTCCCCGATGTCGAGGATTGAAGCTACTATCTCCTCAGAAATGACGATGCTCCCACAAATGACGACGGTCTCTCCTCTGGCTTAGAAACTGATAGGGCCCTCTCCATTGGCAATATGTGCACTAACTACTTTTTCTTTGAAGCACGAGTGACATCCGATTCAGCTTTCACCACCACCTTTTTTGACCTCTAGAAGGAGCATTTCCCTTCTTTTATTATCCTTTTTCCAGCTCCTACAAAACCCGCTACTGCCCATCCTCACAAGCTCATCATGATTGAACTTTTCCTTGTATCAGGTCTTGACTTGCACTATAGTAGACTTCGTCATGACCTTTAGATTGCAACACATTGTAAACATGCTTGCTTAGTTCAAAAAGCAACAACTGATTTAGAAGTACCTCTTTTGGTAATGTTTCCAACTACTCACTTGTTGCAAATCCTTTAAAGAAAAAGAGCAAAAAATTTCAGTAAGGATAGTCTTCTCACGAGAATTAGACAATGATTCACTGTCTCTTTGAAAGCGATATCATTGATTCAAATACAAAATTAAGAGCAAAACCAACCAACCAACCCTTTGGTGCACAACCGCATGGGTGGTAGACAGGCAAAAAAGAACAAAGGGCACCTTGAAGCTTCAAGCTTCTTAAAAATCATGAGATTGGGTGCAAAGCAATCACATAGATCTGACAACTTAGCAAGGTTTGATTCACCAACTTGTCGTTCAAGAAATCCCCTCAAAACTATAATTGCTGAAGCCTTGCAGACTTTTAATGATGGGGGGAACCTCATGAAAACGTACTGACACACCTCTGCATCTTTGCCCTAAACCTCGAATTGTGCATCGGCTCGTTGCTATAGCCTTCTTTAAGGAGGGGCATGTCTGCAGATACCTCATTTCATGTGTTTTTCTGCAAAAGTGAACTTCAGCACAAGTTATTAATAAAATGCCATTAGCATGATAGTGGCCATGCTAATAATCCAACATTGTAGGTCCCCTTTATCAGGTACAACACATCAACCCAAATAATGAGCAAGCTATAGAGTTAACATGATGTCATCTACCTATCAATTTATCAACATAATGATACCGCCCATATCGACATGACAATTCGATTTTACTGTTAATATCAAAGAATCGATGATCAACAATTTCCACCCTATATGAGAGCTATATATATGAAACGTGCCTCGTGCTTCAATATCTCTTCCCTACTCCACTATCACCACTCTAAGCCACACCCATGGACAACCACGCACCCTCTTCCTCCAGCTCTTCAACTTATGGTTTTCTCAATGACCTAGAGTTGTCTTTTGACTCGAAGTTGATCACCCAACTAAAGAGGTCGTCAATGCTCTTGTCGCCGACCACTAGAGCTGTCCCATGCCTGTCATTGCCTAGCCCTCTTCGATCAAACTTTTACAACTGTTCGCCTACGACCAACACCTAGAGGAGAACGATACTTCTCTCCCACAACCTGGCAACGCTAGAGGGCCACCACAACTACCACCTACAAGCTGGCAACCCTACTAATGAGAGCCATCATTGGAGAGACCTTCGACACCAACCAGGCCAACCCAATCTCCTCCTCAACAGCCTAGTCACACACTTCGATTGCAATCTCTAAGGCCCTCTTTGCCCCATGCTTCCACCACCCCTTCCATACAAGCCTTTGGCAAGGGAAGTCAGACTCCTCCCTTGAAAGAGTGGACACTAGACCTCAACCAACCCACACCTTCTCCCACTGGCTTGCTGGAACATGACCTATGGGTGGTGATCACCTGACCATAAGGTAGCACATTTGAGAGGAGCATACCAATCTTCAACCATAGTCCTCCAGAGCGATGGAGACTTGAGGAGGAAGATAGGCAACACCTCCCCTAGTTCCACCCTTGACAAAACTCATGCAAACCCAATCAATTCAGGACCATCAACATGCCAGCGTATCTCAACGTGTTCAGATCATTATCTTAACTTATCGATGAGTCATTCATTCAACAAAACCCCTAGTTCACTAAACCCACATAAATAATTAAATCTAGGTCGATGGACATGTCAAATGGCATGCTGAGTTATCTTGACGTATTTAGACCTTCATCTCAACCTATCAATGAATCTTTGAACATGTTTAATCACAAAATCATGGTTTTTCAAAACTTGTGCAAACCAATCAAACATAGGTCCATCAACATGCTCGATGGCATGCGACACA
>JAMKPZ010006395.1:0-13569 GCA_024699675.1 Amphibolis antarctica
GTAACACCGCTAAAGTTTCATTTCTCGTATATTTATTACATAATTTTAATATTCTATAATAAAAATTATCAACAACATAAATCATATACTTTCTTAAAAAAAAAAAAAAAACATACACGTCACTTTAACTAATCTCACCTCTAAAATAAAAGTACCTTAAAAAGCAAATACGTTGTAAATATTAGATGTGTTCTATTGTGCGAACTCGGACAGACATCAACGAGTGTATTAACTGTGCACCTTAAGAAAAGTTAAAAAAAAATTATATTTAATTTTAAAAAATTAAAAAATTCTAAATTTTTAATATTTTAACAATAAAAAAAATTTAATTTTTTTTTTCATTAATTTATAAAGAACACAAACCTCCGTACTGTTAGCGAAAATAAAGAAGAAAAAAATTCATAT
Organism: Amphibolis antarctica; assembly: GCA_024699675.1. Classification (NCBI taxonomy): domain Eukaryota; kingdom Viridiplantae; phylum Streptophyta; class Magnoliopsida; order Alismatales; family Cymodoceaceae; genus Amphibolis; species Amphibolis antarctica. The sequence goes on from JAMKPZ010006395.1 coordinate 406, forward strand.
TTGTTATTTGTATAAATTATAAATAAACCAATAACACGAGTCGTTAAAACCGATCAATGTATTGTTTATTTCCATAACTTTAGATTCTGAAAATTATAAAGAATGTATAGTTAAAAGTAATAAAATTGAATTCTATAATAAGTAAAATATAAAGACTTGTGTGCAGAGATTTATACAATAATAATAACATATAAAAACTTATATAAAAGGAAAATACTTTCTAACGGTACCTATAAAAAATCAATCATATAGATGTCCAATTGAATGTTTTAGATTAAATCTCATTGAAATATTTTTCTCACGTTCATTTTTCTTTACACTTCTTAATCGTAATCTTTTCACTTGTCACTCAGAACAACGTTATTCCTCTACTCGTACTGTCGTTGTCCTTCCACTTACCATTGCTCTCGCACTGTCGTTATTTCTTCCGTTTATTGCTAATGTCATTGTCATCCTTTCTACCTATTACTCGTATCATTATTATCTTTCTTACTTAATATTTGTGTCGTCTTCGTTCCTTTACTTGTTGTGTGCACCATCACTATCTCTTTTGTCTGTCGCTCGTATCGTCATTCCTTCGCTCACCACTAGTATCGTCATTTTTCTTGTTTGTCATTTATGTCATCGTCGTCTTTCTCACTCGTCACTCATGTCATCATCATCTCTCAACTCACACTATCATCGTCCCTCTACTTGCACCATTATTGTCTCTTTTACTTATTGGTTACGTTGTTATCATCAATCATGTTTATCACTTATGTCATCATCGTTTCTTCATTTGCCGTTCACACCATCATTTTTCTTATCCATCGCTCATGTCATTGTTCTTTCTCCACTCATCACTCACATCGTTATCATCACTTCTGCCCACTACTTGTACCGTTGTTCTTTCTCTTATTTATTATTTATGTTGTTATCATCTATCTCATTTACTGTTCATATTGTTGACTTTCTTTTTATTTGTCACTTACACTATTATTGTCATTCTTTCTCATTTCTCGCATCATAGTCTTCTCTCTCTCACTCTCATAATCACATACTAGGTGATTTGTAACTGTTGAGACATTTAGGGCTAAGTTGTTGAGGGGTTTGTGCTATTTCTACGTTTAGTATTTTTTAACTTTCTATTGTTACTTTAATTATATTTTTTGGAACTTTAGAATTAAAATTACAAATTTTAAAAGAGTGCACTGTAATTGTAGATTTATATGTTGTAGATTTTTTTTAAAATAAAAATCAAAAATTAACTTAAGTTTGGACACCTATAGATTTAGTTTTTTATCGATGCCATAGAGAATTGGTACTCTATATAAAACTAATGTGCATTTTCAAAAATTCAAAACAAAAGGTATATTTAGCAACAAAGAGTTCTAACTTTTTATAGACTCTCATATTTTATCATTGCTACATAAACTCTTATTTACAATTTTTACCTTACAATTTACTATACAAATATGTTTACAAAATTACTCACAATTCTAATTTTTCACAATAATTAAAATTTACATTTTTATTACTAAAATTACTCTCAATTCTGGTCTTTTAATATTGGTCTCATTTGACATTGACACTTTCAATGTCATTATTACTATATAAATTTTAATATATAATTTTTTACTATAATTATTAGAGGTTTGTAAAATCGATGAAAAGTAAAATTTAGAAATTTTTTTATTTTTGTAATATTAAAAATCTAAAATTAAAATTAAATATAAACTTTTCTGTATTTTATAGATAATTTCATAAAAAAATTTAGAAATAAATTTTTAAAATTTTAATAATAAAAAAATTAAAATTTTATTATTATTAATTATTCGAATACAAATTTTTTTAATATAATTTTAACTTTATTTATAAAGTTAACTTTAATTTTAATTCTTTTAACTTTCAAAATTTGACGGCTCCAAACGAAATCAATTGTCGACGTCGTGTGCTCGTGACACTGTCGATGATAAAAGCGAAAGTCGCAACGAACGCGAGGAAAGAGAAGCACACGTGAGATGAGAATAGCGGCGTTCGGGAGCCGCCGCACCATCGTCTCCGCAGCCACGGCCCTCCTCCCACCTCCTCACCCTATAAAACCGCATTCATCCCCGAAAAGCCCTAGCCCCTTCCTCCTCCCACGCTTGCGCCTCTCCACCCTACCGATGGCGACGGCGGCGGCGTCCGGCGCTGACATCGGGAAGCAGTTCGATGAGTTCCGGACGCAGCTGCAGGAGGTAGGCGCCGTCCGCGACCGCATCAAGGCGGTGGCGTCGGAGATGGAGTCCGCGCTTCGGCTCTTGCATTCCAGCGTCCTCCTTGTTCACCAGTCCCGCCCCGTCTCACGTTTGCGTTCAGCTCTTAGCACTCTCCCGCTCCTAGGGCTTCTATGTGGGGATTCTGCCTTTGTCTGTCTTTTTTTAAATTTTGTTCGTTGTTTGCAGAGGTTTTGGAGGAGGCTGGTGTTCAGAACGGAGTTCTGAAGGAGCTGTTCAAGAAGCTTGCGGGGATCGTCCAGGAGTGTCCTGGGCAGTATTACAGGTGCTTGGTCCTTCGCTTCTGTGTTTCTGGTTCTACTTTCTGTTGTTTGATGTAAACAGCATTGCAGTTCGTTTATGTTGCATATATGAAAGTAAAGGACCGAACCAGATTGCTTTTGCGTAAAGGACTGGTCTAATAAGAGCATAGATCTAAATCAGCTGATAAATGTAGGAGATGATAATTGAGCTGCAGCACTGCTGAGAGCATGACAGAAGCTTTGGGTACCCACAACTGACCATCTTCCTATCTAGCAAACTCCCAACTAATAAATAGTCTTCTTCTTTGTGTGAAAAAATCGAAAACGCTGGAGGTCTTACTCGTTTAGGAGAAACGTGATGGCCCTCCAAAGAACTCTTTTCAAAGGATTCTGAAACTGCAAAGCAGAAGAAATGGGCAAATCGGGTGTTTTTCCAATTTCCATTGCTGTTCTTATTGTGTTTTCTTGGGACGTCCTAGGTATCATGGGGAATGGAGAAGTGAGACACAGAATGCTGTATCTCTGATTGCTTTCCTTCACTGGCTAGAGACGGGTACTCTCCTTATGCACACTGAGGCTGAGGAGAAACTTGGATGTAAGCTCGTGTCTCTCTTCATATCATTTCTGGAAGAAGAAATAAATATTCCTCCCTTTTTAGATTACATTAAACTTTGAAGGTTATAAATCATTGTCTTGTGCTGTAGTGAATGCTTCGGAATTTAACCTGGATGTAGAGGATTATCTTATTGGTGGGTTTCTCTCTTTCTTCATGGTCATTTGTTCATTTGCCTTGCAAAAAAGAAATTTAGTGAACTTTTTGCCCCCTTTTGCAGGGTTATGCTTCATGTCTAACGACTTGGTAAGTTTTTAAAAAAATTTCTATTTACTTGATTGACATGAATTTTATTAATCAATAACATGATGAGATATCACACCGGCCTTTTGTATAATTTGGATTTTACTTCCCAAGCCCCCTTTTAAACAGTGTTGGTAATTCCAATTAATGTGAAATTTACCTTTGCAAAGCTGTTAGGATGCATATATTAAAGAAAGTTGCATATAGGAGATAAACCCATGTAGTGGAGTTAAGGTGAAGTGGTGAACGAACATCTTGTAGCAACTCTATAAAATTTGGTAGAAGTAAAATGACGTGATAATGAAAGTGATTCTTCTGAGAAAAAGTGTCAGGTTCATGTTTATTTCTTTGACACAATATCTAGCTATTATTCAACCATGAACCTTGTACACAATTTTCACTTGCCGATGCCATCTTTCTTCAGCCTAGATATGTGGTGAACCGAGTTACAGCTGGAGATTATGATTGCCCGAGAAAGGTCCTTACATTCTTAACAGATCTCCATGCAGCATTTCGGATGCTTAATCTTCGAAATGACTTTCTGCGGAAAAAATTTGACAGTAAGCTTTTAACCGTGATTCGTATCATTTACAGATTTCGATCTTTCAAAGAATACATATGTTTACATGCTTTTTGGATAATATATGGTACCTCTTTGTTAGAGGTGACGACAGAAAAGCTCGGCCATGGTACGGTTTTTGAAGTTTTTATTTACCATTATATGCATGTGTTTGCCGCAGGTTTGAAGTATGATCTAAGAAGAGTTGAGGAAGTGTTCTATGACGTCAAGATTCGTGGGTTATCTGTGGATTCACACCAAGAACAAGCACCCCAAGATAATAATGCATAGACGAGGGCACTTTCATATATATTAGTAACTGGGTTTCTTGATCAACTTGATTTTGTTCAAGTTCAATCACCTTTTTGCTGAACCCCACCATGTGCCAAGGCGGTAGAGGTGCTCACCACTTCATTTGGTAGAGAAATTTTGGTATGTATCCGAAATCCCCAGCAGATGGTTAAAGAAACGGCAAACTTTGCTGTTTGATAGGTAATCATGTAGAATCGTTCGTTTGTGCGTAATCCGGACTATTCTAACGGTTATAACGACCGCTCCTATGACGGACAAGTAAACTCAATTTTAATGGTTTGTTAGCTGTACATATACGACATTTTGTCATCTTCAAATAAATAGATAGCAATTCATCCTGGGAAATATTTTGTGCCGATTAAATGTAAGAAATTGAGCAGAAGCGACCAGTCACGTTTTAAATAAAACCGTGTCAGTGCCTCCCTTTGTCTTTGCCATTGGTGTTCTTCGCTAGCTTCTTGAAAGTTTGAAACATGTACGTATGTCTGGCTGCACCGAAACCACTGATAGGTGTTGGTAGAAAACCTTCGGGCCCAAGCAGCTCAAGGAGATGACTCGTTGGAAAATTAACTTGTACGGATGGTGACTCGAGAACAAATGACTTGAGACGAGTCACGTTAGGACAATGACTTCCAAGCAACCGAAATTGTGCATTCTGTCCACCGTAGATTTGACTGGACGTAGCCTAAAAATGCCTTCAGAGCTGCGCATGAAGAGATTAATCTAACGATATCTGTACTGGAAGCGGACGAAAAGATCGGTTCAAAGTCCCCTCCAGAAAAAAGGGCTTACTCCATGGAAAAGCCGCTTCCTTGGTGATTAATTACTTCCAGACAATGTCACCCATAAACCTAAGAGCAGGGACTCCCCTGATTTCAACATCAACCAGAGGTGCTTGGATTAGCTTCAAGTCTGTGAGCTCGGGGTCGTTTCGTATCAAATCAAGTGCACGACCTTGGTCCTGCAAGATGTAAAGATTTAAAACACATCATAAAAATCCACAAGGGAAAGATGTAATTCATGAAACATTATATCTGCTATGGTTACTGTATCTATGTTTAGAGTTACATGGTGAAGTGTTATGTACATGGGTACTCAGATATCCATTCATCCAATAACCTGTAAATATGTAATACTCCTTTGCTAGTGAACTTAATGATAATTTTTTCCATGCATGGTGTCAAAGCCCAAGAAATCCAAAGGCAACATCATCTCCAACAAAAAACCCCAACTAGCTGGACAGCTCCGCCAACCCCCAATGGACAACCTTCAAGCCACCAAACAACCTACCTCTCCATCCACAGGAAATCATCAGCTGCCTACCAGCCTTGTAGGTTGCCAGCAGCCTTCCTCTCAGGCCTTAGGCCTACCTAACCAGCTCCTCTAGGGCCGAATCTCTCTCCTGTAGCCCCATTTGGCGTTGCTGCTCCGTCCCACTTGATCTTCCAACATCATCTCTCGTTGATCTTTCTTTCTAGGCCATCGGGCCTAGCCAATGACCTCTGAGGGGTCATTTCCTGTTGCTACTGCCGTTGCTACCGCTGTTGCTACTGCCGTTGCTACCATTGGATACACAAATTCAAGTGGTTTCTTCCCTACTCAGCCCATACAATAAACTAGAACAGTACAATTACTGCCTTTAAATCTTCTATCTATTGTCCGGGCTAATCTATCTCTCCAGATTATCACTGCTACTACTAGATTGATCATATTCTGCCACTTTTTGGACTAAATAATGACTGCAAGTAACTTCTTTACGAAGAATCTTAGTGGAACATCATAAAAAATTGAATGAAAGCAATTATTTGTTGTGGGCAAACAACTTCGAGGACTTTCTCCTTGCCGACTACAAGCTAAAACGCCTCACCAATCCTCCTCTGGATGTCTAGGACTCCACATGAAGATTGGTTGGTAGGTGATACCACCATGAAGACCTAGATGATTAACAATACAGAGCACCTCATCGCTTGTAGCATTATGTTCCTTAAATTGATGAAGAAAATATAGGGACACTTTGAAGACAGCCTATGGCAACACCAAGAATATTACGAGTTTTTAATGTTTACAAGTGGATTTTTACCATTTGCCAAGGTGATCACTCAACCCAAGATTATTTCATTGTGACAATTAGGTTGTTATCTTCATCGAAAATAATTCCACCTCCCATGAAAATACCAAGTATTTTAACTGCAGATATGATGATACATGGAATTATATCTACTCCATACATGAAATCTTCAAAATAATGTGTAGATATTTTTACAAAATGTTCTATTGGGAAATTTGAGATCTTTGTATTTAGGCATGACAGATATGTATGCATTAAGTTGAGGGAAAAGTGTTAGAATTATTATATCTATGTTTACAGTTATGTGATGTATGAGCTATGTACATGGTTAATCAGATATCCATTTATCCAATACCCTATAAACATGTGATCCCCCTTTGTTAGTAAACCCAATGATCATTTTCTCTCCCTATTCTCACAATATTGAATGACGACTCACCAAGTTAAGTTTTCAACCAACAAAGGTTGAAAGTATTGCTTGTCTACAGCAATGGAGTCAATTGGAATTATTTATTCATTGTCATGGGCCATACATACCTTTCTTTTCATTGCACAAAACTTGCAGTCGGAAGCTGAAGGTGGTAAAATCTGATTAACGATCAGCCTCCTGACAGGGACGAGTTCCTTCTTCAAGGATGCACACAGCCTCGAAGATTCACTAATTGCCATGACCTTTCAGCAGAGGTTAGGAGAAATAGCAATGTTAGCTGTGTTTGCATGCAAATCATGCCTTCGCATAGAACACAGACGCATTGCAAGAAAATGTTGCATAAACATCTCATTTACCAGAAACAATATCATCATTAAAAAAATTTAGACTAAAATTTAAATATCAAATTTTTGCACCATAGAATATATGGTACTACGGAAATTAATTCATATGAAAATACCTAACTCATGATCTCATCTATTCTATTGCATTAAAAAAAGCAAAAAAGGCAATCACTGCAGGTTCCCATAAGATGTTTAATTAATTAGGCCAATGATGCAGTTCATCAAAAAATGCATCCAGAATGGCAAAAATTGAATTGATGCCCCCGCCCAGCATCAATCTTCAAATACACAGGATCTCTGAATTTTCTGACAATAAAAACTATCTATCATCCACCAACATACCTTTACAGTAGAGATCCATACACAAAGAGTGAAATAAAAAATGCTCAATGCAAGGAAATTAAAATAGAAGAATAAAACAATTCAAAAATGTAATCTTTTCCCTCAATAAAAATGAAAGAATAAGTTAATCAACACACCATAACATAGTCTGTCTTATAAAAAGTGTTTTTCTAAACATCAATATCAACTAGAGAAAGGATGTGCAACACTTGCGTCCACATGACTTGAATTATACACAGTTAAAACAGTATGAGATACTTCACATAGACATAAATCCAAAAAAAGTTAACAAAAACACCTTAACATAGATCGTCTTATGAGTGTTTTTTTTGTAGTGATCATTGCTAACTACAGAAAGGATATGCTACAGTCACATCTACTCAAGTTGCATTATACAAGAGATACTTCACATTAGATATATAAGTCCATGTATAAATGAGAACAAAATGAGCTACTTTAAATCCCCTTAGAGGATAATGACATGAGTTACCTTATTCAAGAGAATGAAGCTAATGCATTTTATCTCGCAACTGTGCAACAAGATGTCTTGACATAAGAAAGTATTTGGGTAATATTGCTTACAACCTCAATGCACAACTGAGTCAGCCACAACCTTTTTTACAAATGTTATTGAGAATCCTATCTAGGGAATGTGAATACAATAAACACAAAGTAGGAGACACGTTTTTGAGTTTCTCTTGTTCAATTTCAATCACTCAATTTGGTTTATTAAAACTACATGTATATCTGTGTCAATCATAAGAAATTAGTCAATCAAAATCAAGCAATGAAATAGAACAATAATAAGTAACAAAGAATTACTGAGTTTAATACCGTAGGGATTGTAATAATGATGAACTCATTTGATTCCGTGTCACGGAAAAGTTCTCGTACTTTCACCATCCGCTCCCTTAATTTTTCAAGTTTATCAGACTGTAAATCCATTCAAAAAACAGGTGAATATTTATCAATAACTTAGCTTGAGTTTTAATACAAGAGTTGTCCATACAGCATCCTCTTGAGGCCTATCCTGTCCAAAAACAGATTTTATAGCTGATGTTGCTGAGGCTATCTTCTTTCTGAGCTGAATACAAACAGATAATAATTTTTTATTGAGTAATCAAACAGGGAATTCATTAATAACAGAAAAGGAATAGAAAATGAGCTTTGGAAGAAGGTAGGCAACAAATAAACAACAAAGAACCATAACAATAAGGTACCAGATAAGAAGAACATCTGCAATTGTGCACTAAATGCTTGTGTAAAAAATGCCTTATAAGTTTGGCTTATGGGACTAAAAATAAATGGCTTAACTTTTTCTAATTGATAGAGGAGAGTTTCTCACAAGATTCCCAAATCTTATGTATCATAAGCAAGTTCAATGTTGGGACCTGTCTACTCTCTTAGATATAGAATGGCATGAATTTTTCATAACATGTAATAAAAGGAGTTATGCAGTTATGCCCCGAACATTAATGGGCTTAGGTATGTTAAAAAATGTACCTTCATGATTTTGCCAATGGATGCATCTAAGAAATCAGGCAAAGAAAGAAGCCGAAGAGTGTGTCCCTTAAAAGAAGAAAAGTCCCTTCAGTAACAAGTCAAGTTGAATAAATAACAAATTGTGGAGTATGATAGGAAGGAGAAATAAATTATGTTAGCTTACAGTAGGGGCAGTATCAAATACTATGCGGGTAAACATGCCATACTCTTTTGATTCAACAAATTGCATAACCTAAACAAATATAATTATACAGAGAGAAATTGAGAGAATTTGTTTTGAAGAACAAAGAGGATAATCAATAAAGAATCATATACAATGAGGCATACCTTAGAAATTGCAATAGCCTCATCTAGTCCAGGTGGGGGTGTATCCAACAACTCACCCAGCTTTAATTCTCCAAGCTTCAATTACAAACAAAAAGTAAAATTAGTCATCATTTAAAAGCAAAAGATTTATTGCAAAAAGGGGAAGCTAATAGTCATCTTCATGAAAAAAGGAGTTACTTTCTGCTCCTAACCTAATTGAAAGTTTGTCCACCATATGTTTTATGAAGTGCCCAAGTAAGTAGTGATCACATCAATATTAACCTTTTTATTGAGGCACATGCCTAAGCAGCACCCAGGCATGATAAGTCCCCTATGCGTTTCACACCTGAATTTCTAATCAGAACTTTTCACAACTTGATTTCTAGCAAATTCCTAGTTAAATCTGGCAATGTATCCATGTTTCTTGCAAGAAAAACGTACACATATATTTTTCCAGGCATAAAACTGAAATATGCATGACTATTGAAACGCATAATCATATATATTACTAAGATTTATATATTAGTATGTTATTGAAATATAATCACCGTAATATTACTGAAATACAGACAACTATATTTTTTGATTGAAAACTACATATGATATAATTATCAAATACGAAATACACTGAATACATGCTTGCTTGAAAAGAAACCACGTTGTTGTAACCATTTATTGATAGAAAGGATGAATTTTAAAAAAATGATGACTAGTCAGTTACATGACAAAGTTGGAAATAATTTAACAATGAACTCCTTGCTTTTCACAAAACATAACCCTAGTTTATAAATATTATTATTGGTGCTAAACTGATAAACATCATGAAAGAAAGGAGAAGAAAATAAAAGCAAGAATTAATGCAACAAAATCCTAAATTATTCTGCATGTTTCCAATATATACAGTGATTGAAGATAAATTTTCATTCTATACCTGTTCAGCGAGCATCCCAAGCCCCATACTATCCATGAAATTCTTAACATCACTGCCTCCACCATCCTTCCTTGCAGCACGAAATTCTTCCCTGGCTTTTTCAGGATTTATCTACATCAATATCTTGTTAGTCTCAAAATTGTCACCCCACTTGCAAGATGGGATGAAACATAAGAATGAATCAGTCAATTATTCACATCCACGTTCTTTATAGAAAACCACTAGGAGGAAATCAAGAGAAGCAACACAGATTTCTCCCCATCCAGAAAAAATCAGCAACTCTGAAAATGTCAGTACTTACTATCTTCTGATGCTTCAAAAAAATGATCAAAAATCAAAGCATTCCAAACCATAATGTGCAACTTTAAAATTTAAGCTAAGAACTTTGTTCAACTTCTTTTGTCCTGAAATTTACAAGGTTATGCAAACAAAAGTATTACACTGCCAGCTAGATATCTAAATGATCCAACACAGGTCTTGCATGTTGGTTCCAGGCTAAAATATATTCAATATGTAAAAAAATAAAAGGCTATATATGGAAGAAACAGAATAAATTTCTTTGAAATTTATATTCTCAAGAAGAAAGATTATCCTAGAAGAATAAAATACAAGTCAATTTGTGGGTTATGTCCATTTTCATTTGTAAACTAGGTGATTGCATGCAATAATAGATGTGATTTAAGAGTTTGGAGTTTCATTATTATAATTAGATAATAATATTATATTAAATCTATTTAAAATAAATATTTTAGTTGATTGTTCCTAATAAGTAAACACAGACTATTGTTAAAAACAACCACGGATTCTGACTATACACTATTTCAATTGCACACTTCATTTGATTGTTTCGAAATAAAATAACCATCATTGCAATCCCTGTGAAGTTTAGTTATTAACTAGTACAATTTTCAATGGACACCTTACACATCCAACTACCTTTTTGTGTTATTAGATGAATTAGCTGAAAGTCTTCAACCTCACCTCAAGAGCAAATAATGGAGAATCAGGTCCATCAACAGGTACTAACACCCCTCCACTCAGATCCTGAGAACAGAGATACAACATAAACAGAAACGCCAAATTCATTGTCAATATGCACAAAAGAAATTCGGCAAGAATATCTGATAGTTTTTATTCCTAAGCATACCTGACCAAAAGAATCGCTTAGAGAATGTGCAGGATCCGTGGAGACCACAATAGTAGGATGCCCATTGTTTGCAAACTTCACGGCAAGTGAGGCAGCACAACTCGTTTTCCCAACACCCCCCTTTCCACCCAACATGTAATACTTTCGCTGAGTAGAAGCAGTCATTTCCTGAAATCCAGCGACTTCTTCCGCAGGAGTAGCAACTGCCCTCACTGCAAGAAATGGTGCATTCAAAACTTAAATTTGCTCGTCATGTACTTAAAAAAGGGTTTCAAAAAGCATTATCCGAAATTGACAACATCAACAACCAAGCCGACGATAAGTAGTTGAAAAAAGATTATCCATAAGCAGAACGAAGACAGCGGGAAAACAAATGAAATCAGATGTACAACACATTTCTATGAGTTTGAGGTCTAACAGGGTAAAAATCATCACAAGTGTAAGGAAAAAATGAATCGATTGAACGAATCGTAGAGGAAGCATACATCCTGATTGATCCTATCTATCCATTTATCAGGATCAACAAGTACCGAACGATCGGACAAAAAAACAAAGAAAAAGAAACAGTCGAATCAAACTTCTGGTCGTAACTAGAGAATCAACCTTGGGACGACGTCCGAGGCATCGATCTCCAGGCGATGGGAGGCCCGACGAGGTGGAAGCTCCCGGTGACTCTGCACATGGGGGACGACGCCCGGACTGCAGAAGAGATCTTCGAAACGAATGTCAGCATTTCTGTCGGAGTCGTTGCGGAAGATCTGGCGAGCAGAAGTGGAGAAATGGAAGCAATACACCGAGGCGCCATGGCAAGTTCCGGCTCGAGCGGGAGCCGAGGTTTTTTCTTCTCTCGTGTGGTTCTGTGACGAAAAGTACCCCGAGCATGGCTAGATTTCGTGTGCGAGAACACGCGAGGCACGCGGATTCATCTCCGCCGTTGCCTGCGGAGTAGGTCGATGTTTGTTTGTACCGTGGGTTGAAGTATTTTTTATAAAATTATATTTTTTATAAAATAAATATTTCTTATAATATTATAATATAAAATATTAAAATTATTTGATAAATATATATATTGTAAAAAATTAAAAAACAAACAGAGTCTTAAACTTATTTTCTCATTTTCCCAAAAGTTGAAAGATTTTTTGTTTTTATTCTTACCTTTCGAAAATAAAAAAAGTAATTTTTAAGAAAATAATTTTGATAATAAAAATAGAAGATTGAAAAATATGAATATCATTGTGAAATTAGAATACCTCTAAAAGTCAAAAGTTGAAAAAAAAAAGATGTAAGTAATGAATTTATAAGAGATTTGTATTTAAGTAAAATTTTAAATTTTAAATTGAATTTAATAAAATTCAGTAATTATCAAATTACTACTTTAGACCTCTTATTTATTTGTTGTTAAAAATAATCTAATGATGTAAGATATATAATAACAATAATTTAAAAGCGATCATATTATTATACATGCGCGTGACCTCGTAATGCTTTTTCACATACCTTAATTCTCACATGAATAGCATCGAAGTAAATGATCCATTTATACATTTAAAATTGATCAAAAAAAATTAAAATCAATAAAAAATGAAAATAACAGAAAGTTAATTTGACGTAGAATTAAATTATCTGTCGATAAATTTGGGGAAAAAATTTCTGTATGATTTACTTTAAAAATGCTATTAAACACGTTAGATGAAGCAAAATTCATGCAGCCTATGGATGTAGAGAAAGACAATGACCAACAAGTAGAATAGTCTTCTGTTTTTAAGAATTTAAGTTGCACATAGTGATATTTTTTAAGCTTCAAAAGTTATATATAATTGAAGTTTAAATTAGTTTCATAAACGAAATGAAAATGTATAATAATTA
>JAMKPZ010006396.1:0-12101 GCA_024699675.1 Amphibolis antarctica
TTTAATTTTCAATTTGTAATTTTTTTTAAAATGTAATTTAATTTTGTTGTAAAATTTGTTTAAATGTAATTGTAAATTTGTAATAATGTAAATATAAATTACGTAATTCATTAATAAATAAAAACTTAATTTAATTATATGCATTGTTGTCTGATTGTCTCATTTATTAAGTTGTTGAATACTTGAATATTGAATTAAATTTAAATATTGATGGTTGAACGGTCGTATGCATGGGCGGGCGGGCTGAGGAACTGTGCCTGGACCGGCAACCAAGTCATTGGGTCGGTTGCTAGGTCATTGGGCCAATAGCCGGCTCGTAGTGTCGGGTCCTACCGTTCCCCCCGAGGGGGAAGGTTGGAAGGCCGTGCAGGCCAACAAGGACCATGTGGTGAACGGTCGCGTGGGCGGGAGGGAGGTGAATCGTGAACGAGTCGTGCGGCCGACAGGAGAGATGGGCCGCCAGGTCTTGGATCGGCTACCAGGTCATTGGGTCGGCCAGCAGATCCCAGGAAGAATCGTGTTTGTCAAACTCATGCTATTGATCGACACGAATAGTATTTTTTCGTGTCACAGGTCGTATTTAGGCTGACTCATTGGTGTTGTGGACCGTATCGACACAAAAATTGTATCATACTAAGTCGACATGGCACGATTAACAAGTCTGATCATCGTTATAAAAGAAAAAGGAAAAAAAAAACTTTTCTTCTTGATATATCACATCCACTCCTCCAGTCCTCTTTTTCTCTTCCAAGCAGTAAATTAAAAGAAGGAACACTGACGCAGTTAGACTGCCACCCTTTTGCACTTCCTGCGCCATGCATGTGAATATATACTGGCGCTTTCCAGATTAATTAAACGCAGACGGTGTACGTGTCTTCTACTCTGTCACAGTTAAAATTCCTGTTTTTAGACCTGAAACCATGCGTGCATATATTATCTTGGCCGTGGCTTTCACAGCTGCGATCGTCCGTCCGTCAATCTGCATTCATCACTTAACTTATAACCTATTACAACCGATTATACTAACATTCTTATCAACTCCAAGTGTAAATAATTTTAGAACAAAGGATCTGTTGGAAAAATTCTAACTTATCCAAAGTTCAAAAAAATATGAAAGAAAATGCATTGGAAAGCTTGTGTAGTTCTTTCTAACCTTAAGGAAAAATACGCTAACTAATGTTTATGGTTTTAAGTTAGAGCAGATTTTTAAACTTCATGAACATGCATGAGCAGAAATTGATCTGTATTCTATAAGCATACCTTTGAAAATTCATAACTTTCTAACCTTATATCACAAAAATGCAAATAAGAGTGCATATGAAAGGTCATAAAATATGTTAACAAGGAAAAACACACATCCTTTGATTCTAGGTAAACGATTTTTTGCGTTGAAATAACGAAATAAGTATACTAAAAAAATAAGAATATCATTATAAAAATAAAAATAATTGTAAAAACTGAAATAAGTGATAAGTAAACGAAAATTAACGAGCAAAGAACCAACCATTATATATATGTGTGTGTTCATATACTTGTCAATCCGGCCTGTATACATGTTTGCAAGAATCGTTTCAGACACTTTTATTAATTGTTTTATGGTAATCGAATTCGGCAGCTCGGCTTATAATTACTAAATAAGCAGCCAAGCTACCATGCCTCGAGAGGATAGCGACGGACGCAATCCCTCCATGGGTTGTCGAGATCCACCGCCGACGGCTGACGGAGCGACTTCCAGAAGACGCTGCACACCTTGAAGCCAGTGCCGAAGGCGAGCATCCATATCTTGTCCCCCTTCCTCACCTTCCCCTTGGCCTCCAGGTATGCCAGCTCGTAGAAGATGAGGCTGCTGGAGGTGTTTCCGAAGCGGTGCAACGTCATCCGCGCCGCCTCCGTCTTGTCGTCCCCGAACCTCAACGCCCTATCCAGCGACTCGATCACCGCCTTCCCTCCCGTGTGAATGACGATGTGCTCGAACGCGGCGCGGAACTCCGGCACTAACACCTTCCCGGTGGTCTCCCCCGTCACCCACGAAGCCACAAGGGTGTAGCCGTAGCGAAGGAGCTGGGAGAGCGGGAGGCAGTGCATCCCCACCGTTCTTATGTGCTCCTTGAGGCCTTCGCCGGCGACGCGGATGAGATCCTTCTTCAGCGACACGCCGACGTTGCCAGCTTCGTCCTCCATCTGTCCCCCCGTCGCCGTAGAGAAACGTTCGTATTAATATCTTAATCATTTACCGGGTGTTTGTTTGTGTTGCATGAAATCGAAAAATTTTAAAAAATAATTTATTATTGAAATATTAAAAAATTAAAATTGTAATAAAATTATTTTAAAAAAATTTATATTTTATTTTAAAAAAATGTAAATTTTTAATATATCAATAATTAAAAAAATTTAAATTTCTTTTTGTTGATTTTGAAGATGCACAAGCCTCTCCCTTCGAATCAAACTTAACGATGATACGTGAATTTTAGATGTTTTCTCAATTTTAATTTTATATAAATTTTTATATATTATAAATATCATATAAATTTTTATATATAAAATTTTTACCTTATAAAATTTTCGTTACTTTTAATTCTACAAGTACTTTTATTTTATGATATTTTCATTTTTAATCTACTTGTTTTAAAATTATTCACTTAAAAATTATTTTTTTATTTTTAAAATAGAGATGGATGAAATTAAAGTTGAATAAATAAAGGAGTTTTTACTTTATTAAAATTAATTAATAAATTTCAATTTTGCTTTTTTTTCAAAGAGGTAGATGCAGACCTGAAAGGCGGCGAGGTAGGACGCGTCGTCGGCGCCGCGGTGGGTGCGAAGAGAGCGGAGGAGCTGCATCTTTGCTTGGGGACGGCGAGAGGGGTCGCTGGTGAGCAAGAGGGCGGCGCAGCCAACGCGGAAGATGCAGTTGGGGACGAGCATGGAACGATCGTCTCCTAAGTACCAGTTGGAGCTTATGTTCTCGGTGATGACGAGAAGCGCGTAGCGGACACGGCGGGAGCGAGACAAACTCCGGCCGGAGAGGTCGATGGCCATCGCACCAGCGCTGCACCCCATCCCGGCAAGATTGTACGTCTTGACGGAGGGGTCCAAACCGTAGCGGTTGACGAGAATGGCGGCGAGGGAGGGTGCGGGAGCGAAAGAGCCGGCGCTGACGATGAGGGTATCGACGAGAGAGACGGGGACTTTGGTCTTGGCGAGCAGCTGGTCCACGGCGCCGAACATTCCCTCCTCCGCCTCTTGGATAGCGGACGAGTGCATCCGTAGGCTGTCGACCTGGAATAAGAAGGGCGGCGCGTAGGTTTCGTCGCTGAGCCCGGACTTGCCGTATATTCCTCTCATGAACTCCTCGCTCTTGGCCGAGTAGCACCGTCTTCGACGGAGGAGGTACTCGCACACCTCCAGGCTGCACCTCCGCTCCTCCAACGGCCGGAAACAGGAGTAGTCGAGGAGGAAGACGGGGCGAGGGCGGGCCGAGATGTAGAAGCCAATGCCGACGACGAAGCACCAGGCGAGGGACATCACGAGCGTCCTGTGCTGCGAGATGAACGCCAACAGGGCATGCGCGGCGAAGGTGTGGACAGCGAGGCTCAGGCCTAGCACAGCGAGCAAGGAAGCTTGCAGCAGCTGCGTTGCAGACAACCAAGCAAATTCCAAGGGCCTGTGCTTCGCCATCGTTGATGGGGACGACAATGATGTGTTCTTAACTAACCTCTGCAATGTGGATCGGATGAGTTGAAGTCGTGTTATTTGCTGTCACCCCTATTTATAGATCATTACGTAGATTTTAATCCACTGAAATCAAGTGACTATTAAAAAAAAAATTACAAATCTTAATTTTATTTATTTATTTAATGTAAGATTACAGTATTTGTAAGTCTCTCAAGTACTTAGTTAAATATCATGTGAATTATTTTATCTTATTAAAATAAATTATTAATGAAAAATGATTAATTTCACTCATTTTTCAAATACAAGATTATTTTTCTTAACATATCTTTGTGAGTTTTTTATTAGAATAATTTACATAACTTCTTACATATAACGTATATGGATTGACTTTAATATCATATAATTTTTACTTCATTAAAGTAATTAATTTGTAAAAAAAGTTAACAAAAGCTAGTAATATAAAAATTTCGATTTCACTTAATTTTTTTGACATGCGATTATTTTTCTCAGCACATTTATATCCTAATTCTTTTTCTTTTCTCAGCACATTCATAACTAATTAAGCATTTTACCGCATGTGAGTGTACAATATATAATGTAGATTAATAATTAAGATCTCGGTTCGTAAGGTTGATGTTGCGGTCCGTCGAAACTTTTCTTCGAACTTGCCTGTACATGTTCGTTACTTAAGCTCTTATTACCATAAAAGGTACTTGATAAGTTTGCTGCGTAACTTCCAGGATATCATGGTGTATGCAACTGGGAGCAGCGTCGAATGTTTAAGTTTCTGGTTTCAATTTTTTTAATTTTTAAAATTATTTTAAATATTATATAAATTTTAATACCTAAATTATTACATAATTATTATATAATTTTAATTTCAATTTTATCTAACTTTTAAAGTTAAAAAAAATTATCACCACATATACTTTTAAAATCACTTTTAATACTACATAATTTTTAACGTATAACTTTTTATCACCTACATTATTATTATATAATTTTAATTTTATTTACAAAATTAACTTTTAAAGTTGAAAAAAAAATCACCAAATGAAAAAGATGGAGGGTGGTTGGTAAAAGGAACTACAGCTGTCACTGTCAAGGAATAAATGGTCCATAAAATTGAATAAAGGTGGTTCAAGACTTCAAGTATACGGGTCAGGATATTAATTGCGAGACAGTGGTGGGCGAGACAGTGGTGGGCGGGCCCAGAAGTAAAATAAAATAAAAATAATTTAAGAAAATAATTTTAAGATAAAAAAAAGAAAGAAAAAAGTTAATAATAAAAAAGTAAATTGAAAAATATAAATACATTATTAAACTAAAGATTCATTCAATCGTGGAGCCGGGACAGATTCTTTACCATCGGAGCCCACATTCTGATAACACATGTTTTTTTTAAAAAAAAAAAGGTAAAAATTTTGTACAACAGCGGATGTTTTTTTGACGGGTCTTTTCAAAAAAAATAAGTTTTAATATGATAATATTTTTATAATATTATTAATAATATTTTTTAATATAATTATTGGTTTTTATAATATTTTAATATTTTTACGATGTGATAATACTTTTTACAACGTTACAAATAATTACAAACTTTTTGTTATAATAAGAATATTTTTTATAATATTACAATAAATCTTGTAATGTTTCGAAATGATAAACTTTTTTTCTTATTTGATGTTAATAAGATTTTTTTTTTACAACGTCATACAAATTACCCACTTTTTTTCAATTTTATAACAAATCTTGTGATGTTACAAAAAATAATAAACGTTTTTCATTTTTAATGTTTCTTTTTTGCAATGTTACCAAAAATTATACATTTTTTTATAATGTTACAATTTTTTTAAGAATATTGTATATTTTTTATAATAAAATAATTACAATGTTACAACAAATTTTATACAAAATTGTACAACGAAAACATGACATTTTTTATAATATTATAATAATTCTTACAATGTTATAAAAATTACAAATTTATTACCAACGTTGACCTTTTTTATAATATCTTAAATGTTTTTAAGAACGTTTTGTCACTTTTTACGACAGAACAATTACAATTTACAAAAAAATGTATATATTTTTATTACAATGAAAATATTTTTTACAATGTTAACAAATTTTTATAATATTATATTGTATATCCTTCCCCACTTTTAAACGCCGCCTAACTCTACCGTATTACTGCCGCGCGTACATCAAAATAAATACGCCACGCATTTGCGCTCGTAATTAATACGGTTAGTTGAATTTAATTCTGATTTCGAATCGAAATTTGCTGGTAGTCCGGGGAAAACGATACGCCGCTGGTTTATAATCTGCGTCCTCTGCGTACCAAATAATCTTTATTTGAGCACAAATCAGATGTGTGGTAGTTCAATACGTCGAAAAATCTTGAAAATAAATTTTTAAATTTTTAAATTTTTTACTATGTATTTTTATTTTTTTACTGTATGTTAAAACAATTTATAATAATATTTATCAAATAATTTTAATATTTTATATTAAAAAATTATATTAAAATATTTATATTGTAAATCGTATAATTTTTTTGAAAAACGTGACATTCATCTTTTCTGTTTTTAACTCTAAAATAAACACACGTTACGTAAATTCAACGGGTATTTAATGAATATAGTTTTATAGATATTTTTGAAAGAACAATCTTATTACATATGCTAATGGTAAAAAAAATTTGAAAATTTGTCCTTTTATAAATTAGATTTTGTTAAGGATTTCATTTTTTTATAAAAATAGTTTTTATTTTTTGAGATTAGACTTGTCAATGGGCCGTGCTAGCCATGGCCCAACACGGTCAACGACACAGTACAAAATTTTTTCGTGCAGTGGGTCGGACCCTCAGGTCGTTCGTACCATACCGGTACGACATGAATTCCAGCACGAAATAAGTATAGTCTAGCCCAACATGAGACTATCAGGTGGGTCACGGACTTGTAGGAAGTGGGAGTTGGGGAGGGTCAAAGGGGAACACTAGTCACTGGGTTGCGGGAGGGGTGGGGTACTCAGTCGCCAGGTCGTGCGGCCAGTGGGGTGAACGGTCGTGTGCGCAAGAGGGAGGGGGTTGAATGGGTCGTGTGGCCAGCGGGGGGGATGGGCTGCCGGGTCAAGCGACCAACAGGGTGAATGGTCACGTGCGTCGGTGCGCCGAGAGGGTTCAATGGGCACACTACCAAGGCTAAAGTTTTTGAGGCTACGGATATTCACCAAAAAACTTTCCTAAAGTTGAAGTAACACTGTCAATGAAGACTACTAAAGCTTCAACTTCAACTGTGTCGCCGAGGAAGTCTCCGAAGAGAGCTTCCATCTGGTGAAAGTACACAATCATAATGAAAACTATGAACAGCACAGAAGAGGAATGAGTCTTCTACAACCTCTGTAACGCCGACTTCTCTGACGGTATAGGTCATTTAACTAGGCATATTAGTACATGTGAAAATAGGAATAAGAATAAAACAACTCAAACTCAACTTTCTTTTACTCCTGAGGGTAGTGTTATTTAATGGACTTATGATTCTGAAATGGCTAGAGACTTGCATGCTAGATTTATTTGTTTAGAAGATTTACTAATAAGTTTTGGAGGAAATAAACGTTTTAATAATTATATTAGTAAAGCATATTGTCCACAATATAAACGTGTATCTAGAAATACTATTAGGTCAGATATTATGATTTCATTTAATAAGTTTAGATTAGAACTTATTAATGTTACGAGTACAATAATATTAGAAAGTGTATTACCATATTACATGGTAGTGTGAACCGTGTCGACACAAAAATCATATCGTACCGAAACAACATGACACAATTGACAAGTCTATTTGAGATTCAACCACCTAAAATTATAGTTTTTCATTCAAACTTATCATAAAAAATAATATTTTGACTTTAGCAATACGAGACAAAAATGTTTTGAAGGAGTTGGGTGGGAGTAGTTGTTTGGACGTGTCTATTTAGCATTTAATATATACATTATATATATATCAATTTAAATAATTGTTTCTTTTTATATTTTTTATGAGTTTTTTATTTATATTATATTTTTTCTTACATTTCGACATGATGTATACATTGTAGCGTCGCATAGTGTATTTACTAAATAACTTTTTATAATTTTTATTATTCATAAAATTAAATTAATATTATTATTATTTTATCGTAAATCATAAAATTCAACTCATTTCACAAAAATGCTCGGACAAATAAGGCCAAGAACGTGCGTAAATAGGAATGACACATTCAAAAATAGAATTTTGAAAAATAAAAACCAACCATATGTTATTTGATTAACTTTCGTGATTATCAATTACTGTTTGAAAATTAATCACACTTTTACTTATCTTGTAAATTATATTAAAATAAAATTCAACATATCACTTTAATGTGCTCTGTCAAAATCAAAATCAAATAAAATCAAATAACAGATAAAACAAAAGGATTTGATAATCCCCTTGGGAGCTCACCAAAGCATAATAACAAATTTCAGCATTTGTTATTGTAAATTAATCGTTGAAATTGATGAATATTATTGACAAATAATAATAACAAATAATACTGTGTTAGACGGTACAAACAATTGACAGTATAAAAGTTAACTTATAAAAGTTTTAAATGAAATTCCAACTCTAACTAATTCAACCAAACTCCAACTATATTACAACTGACAAACAAATGTAACCTTAGACTGTGTTTGTAATCGGGTCGGAATATCATTTTTTTCAACTATGACGTCATTTCGAAGTAGCATAATTATTATTCTTCTTGTTCTTTTTTATTTATCCTATTTTATTATAATTACTACGTACAACCAACAACATACCGTAAAAACCTTACTTCACCTTATTAATAAATATAATCTTGGTATGTGTTTATTTGTGTGGGGATCAAGAATATGTGGACGCATATAAGAAAATTGGATAGAAATGAATTTATTTTTTATTTTTAAAAATAGTAAAAAGTTAATATATTTTAAATTTTAATTATTACCTTTTTGAGAAATGCAAAATTTACAAAATGTTAAACACTCATATTAAACGAAATTAAATTCTCTTTAATTTATTTTTCCTCAATTCCATAGGTACATATTCAAAAGGATGTTTAATATAAAAAATTAAAAAAATTATTATTTTTTATTTTCGAAGTTAGAAAAACTCTCGTCAAACAAAACCGAAGACTATACAAATTGATTTAGGTCTGCCTGCATCAGGTCTTTGGGCTCTAAAAGCATGGGCTGGGGCGAGTCGGGCTTGACATGAATCTTGCTCCGGTTCCGCCCAGAGACCTGGCCCATATTTCTCTGACTGTTTAATAATACATTTTAAAAAATAAATTTTTACTTAAATATTATTAATAAAATAAATAAATGTGTGTTTATATTATATCATACTCATATCTAATACTTGTAACATATATTAATAAAACCATTAGAAAAATTAATACTTATAACATATTAATAATAAAATAGCTTTTGCAGGATTTAAGAAGTTCAATTTTTTTGAAAAAGATAAAAACCATTAGACAAATTTGAAAGTTATGTAAAGTAAAAAATGCTTTTCAATACAAAACTGCTTTTAATTAAGTTATGTTTCTTGGTTTGTAATCATAATGCAATGCTATTATATTATAATATATAATTAAATTATCATTTTTTAATTGAATGTATATTTATTATACCATTATACAATAGTCAATTTTAGCATAAACTCATGTTTATTCAGTTAAGGTGATGCCTCAAAAGATTATTCTTGTAATCATATTCCATAAATTGTAATATATTATAAAATCCTAAATATTGTTTCCTAATTAAGAAATTTAATTCAATTACATTAATTACGGTAGGACCGTATTTGGTTCATTGTAATCTTGCCTGAATGTAATTGAATTACTACAATGTTTGACAACAAATAAACTAATACATCACGTAAGCTCAATTTTATTAGTTAAGTGATGTTCCAAAAAAAAAAATTTAGAATCAAATAACAAAGCTTGTAATTATAAAAAAACCAAATTTTAAATTATGTAAGAAATGTAATTTAATTATATTACAATTCACATATAATTACAATTAACCAAATACATCCCAAATTGCTGGCAACCAAACATGTCCCTGTCCTCGGTACTGTTCTATGATTTCTAGCTTTCGATCCACACCTTTGAATTGGTAATAAGAAGATCCTCCATTTCGTTTCAACGGTAGCAGATATCACCATAGGAAGATAACATATTTTTATATTTTTGCCTCTGTTTGTTAAAAGAGCCATACAATGTTTTTTGTAAAAATAAATCATTTGAAGGTTGCTCAGAAGGGTCAAAAATCCAATATCAAACTTGACAGGATATTGGGCATGGAGGCATGGCGTTCAATAAAGAGGTTGAACTGTAGCAGCATTAAAGTATGCAAGATGCGGTGTGTTTTACATGTCATGCTAACTTTCACTTCAGAGACCAAAGGACAAGTGTAAGATTCAGATTCTACCATATTATTTTCGATATAAGACTTATTAAGTGCAACAGAGATCATAAAAAAAACAAATTATCATCCAAGTACATGGTCTTGATAAAATTTATCATCTTTGACTGCAAAAGAAGACATTACCTGTTGAGGAAGACCAGGGGAACTGGGAAATCACAGGTTCAAGTGATCAAGGGAAAAAGGGGAAAACTGTCGAGGGTGAAAAGGGAAGCTTCATGTCATGCGAGGAAAGTAACCAGAAGGCAATGATAACCCTGACCAAAGTGATGAAATTATTGGAGTTGGATCTATCCAATCTTCCTAGCACCACAGAGCACAAAGGCTATTTATGGAACCCTATTTGAAAGGATGGCAACTCCAAGAGATTTCACTTCCCAGGCCTTTTGGAAGTTCAAAAAAGCTCCACTCTCCAAAGGGTCTTTAAAGTTTGGATTGAGATCTTTAACAAACCGCTTTCCCACTAAAGATAGAGTGAAAAATCTGTAGACATATGGATACACAGATTGTCTTGTGTGTGACAAGGGGCCTTTGGAATCTACCACTTATTAGTGCAATGAATTACATGTTTTCTCATTACAATGATGCAATAATCTCTTCGTATGCAAGAATCATTCAGTTGGGATGAAGATGCATTGTTGCCCTTAATTGTTCAAATCAATGGTGGCGATGAAAACACAAGTGAAAGGTAATTCCTACTTCCAATCAATCACTCATTATCTAACCACCAGAGACCTCTTCTAACGAATCAATGATGCCACTCTTCTCTTGTCAAAACAATTTAGACTATTTCAAAGTAGGAATGCTGAACAATTTAGACAACCAGTGTCAAAACATTGCCAATTTCAAAACACTTAAAGGGGATTTTCTTGTTCCAATTTCATGGTTGGCAAGCTTTCTGGAAATCACTGAATTGCCTGCCTCATGTTGCTGGTCACAGAGATGTTCACCATACCCACATGATCTTCAATTTAAGGCATGTTCTTCATGCATACACTCCGCCAATTTGTCTACCACTAAACTAGTCTCTAAACACTGATAATAATAACAAGATGTGCAATTGATTTCAAGACACATGCGAGCTTGGACATGAAAACAACACAAGCAGGGAGGTGTGAACGCAATGAAGGCGATTGAAATCTAATCACAAGCCATAATTCTAACAAGCCCCAACAAATATGAGTGAGTACAGGCATGGGAGGGGGTGGGGGGATGGGCGCACTGATCGAATAAACATCTATACTTGAAACCAGACTGTACAGTGTGTGTTCGAAGACAATAAGGCTAAACCAAACAAATAAGCTAAACTGAGATTTATTACCAGCACGACGTTGGGCGCTGCATCGGAATCCAGCTCAGATTTTCTCCACCTTGTCGGCCTTCACGACGGGGTTAGCCTTGGCGATCGCCTCCTGCCCGGTCGCCTTGTAATCGAACGGGCAGTTGTGCTTGTCGGAGTAGCGATGGACGGAGCAGAACACCTCATTGCATCTGCACTTGAACCCTAGCAGCCCCACCTTCTTGTTACAGAAGCTGCAACGATTCGACGGTTTCTTGTTCTTCGCTGCCACATCCGCCGCGGAGGCAGCGCCTGCGCCTCCTACTTCTTCTTCTCCACCTTTTGAAGATGTGCCGCTTCCAGAAGGAAGGCATGTCCTCTCGACTTCCTTCCCTGCCATCCCGCCGTCTTCCTTCTCCCACTCCACCGACATGGACTTGCTCAGGACGAGATCCTTGTAGCACTTGGAGCAGAGGTCGTTCGTGGCGGAGCTGCCGAAGAAACCGCAGTTGTTGGAGCACAAGGTCGTCATGTTCGGCGTCTGGAAATCCGTCTCCTCCCCCTCCCTCTTCTGCCTCTCCTGCTCCATCTCTCCCCGGAAAGGAAGCGACAACGCAGACGGAGATGGCCGGAAACGATACGATTTTTCCC
>JAMKPZ010006397.1:0-12904 GCA_024699675.1 Amphibolis antarctica
AGGATTTAGATGTATTTGAAGTTCATTTGCTTAAATACCAAAACCCAAAAATAGATGTTATTTGTGTGGATGAATGTTGGTTTGGATGAATGGATGTCGAATGGATGAATGCTTGAATGGTTTATCTTGTGAAATGTTTTGAATCCAAGTGTTTATTGAGTTTTTCCAACCCATCTGAAGGCACGTCCCAGGTGTTTTGAGAATTGATTTCTACTGGAAGGGAGGTGTTTTCATGTGTGTTTGTTGGCTGGAAAGTATTTCTTGGATTTGTGAAAGTTGTAGGGAAAGAAGGGGTGTTTGATGAATGAAAAACTGCAATCCGGATCTCTGATTTGAGCCCTGTTTTCCCAAGTTGTTATTGAACATCTTGGACTGGAATTTCTGCATTTTAATAGCTTTTTGAGTGCTTGAAAAGCTCCATTTTATTTCATGTCAATTGGATGCATATGGAGTGAGTTATAGGCATTTCAAGTGGATTGCACTTGCTAGTACCTATTGCAGTTTTTTTTTTGTATTTTGAATTTCGAATGTTTGTGGGAAATAGAACTATTGCTTGAATGAGATTTAGTTCCCATTTCACTTGATAATTTTAGACTTCCGATATTTCGTATCTTAGAACTTTCATTAATCTTCATAACCCGAATCTCTGTGGGATCGATCCGTACTCGCCGTGTTACTTCAATAGCACAGTGTGCTTGCGGTTTAATTTAGCAGTATTAAAAACACTGCACAGGTTATGAAGACATGCCCAATTTGGATGAATGGCTAGTAGTCCACCGACTACCTCTCAAACTAGAAGCCCACCCTGTGAAGCAAAAAGCTCGACGGATGAGATAGGAATGGGCCCAGAAGCTAAAAGAGGAAGTTCACAAGAAGTTGAACATCTGGTTCCTCCAACCAGTCTTCTAGTTGGAATGGGTGGCAAACATGGTGCCCGTACCAAAGAAAGACGGATGGGTACGCATGTGTGTCGACTATTGGGACCTCAAGAAGGCTAGCCCCAAGGATGACTTCCCACTACCACACATAGATGTCTTGGTAGACGACGCCGCTAAGTACGGGGTGTACTCTTTCATGGAGGGATTCTCTGGTTACAACCAAATCCTCATGGCAGAGGAAGACAAGGAGAAGACCGCATTCACGACCCCGTGAGGCGTCTTCTGTTACAAGGTGTTGCCATTTAGGCTCAAAAATGCTGGTGCTACCTACCAAAGAGCCATGACCACCTTTTTCCATGACATGATGCACAAAGAAGTCAAAGTCTATGTCAACGATATGGTAGTAAAGGCGTGCACACATCAACAACATCTCAAGCACTTGAGAAGATTATTTGAGTGCCTAAGGAAGTATAGGCTCAGGTTAAACCCATCAAAATCAATGTTCGGGGCCACCACCGGAAAGCTCCTGGGCTTCATCATCAGCAAGCGGGGGATTGAGGTGGATCTCAACAAGGCAAAGGCAATATTAGATATGCCTCCCCCATAGATAGAGCAGCAGGTCTGAAGCTTGTTGGGAAGGCTACAATATATCGGGTGCTTCATCTCACGCCTTATGCCGACTTGTGAGCCCTTCTTCAAACCACTAAAGAAAAATGCTAGCTTTGCATGGATAGCAGAATGCCAAGTCACCTTCGACCACATCAAGCGGCAGCTTTCCCGGCCGCCAGTTCTAGTGCCACCTCATCCTAGACAGCTGCTCTTCTTGTACCTGTCTATTACGACTTCTTCCATGGGTGTTGTGTTGGGCCAGCATGATGCCATCGATAGAGTTGAGCAGGCCATATACTACCTTAGAAAGAAATTCACTGAGGTAGAAGAACGGTATGAACTGATAGAAAAATACTATCTCTCATTGGTTTCGACGGTGAAAAAGCTGTGACACTACTTGGTGGTCTACCCAGTTCTGTTGCTCAGCTGCCTCGACCCCCTGCGCTACCTCTTTGACCAGCCGACCTTGGTAGGTAGGTGCGTAAAATGGTAGATGCTCCTCGTCGAGTTCAACATCTGGTACTTATCTCAGAAATCCATGAAGGCCCAAGCCATGGCTGACCAGCTAGCACACCAGCCCCTGTCATATTATTAGCCATTACAGGACTCGTTACTAGATGAGCCCATCTTCACCATTGGTGAGCCGGATCCAGACTAGCCAGATCTAGATCAATCGTAACCCCATACCCTATACTTTGACGGAGCAGTTAAAACCAAAGGCCGCGGAGTGGGGGTCGTCTTAGTGGATCCTCGAGGACGGATGCTGCCCATTGCCAAGTAGCTTCTCTTCATGTGCTCTCACAATGAGGCAGAATACGAGGCTTGTATCTTGGGACTACGACTCGCACTAGAACACCAGGTCACCCATCTGCATGTGTTCGGCGACGCTATGCTGGTAATATCCCAAAGTCTCAACAGGTGGAGGACCCAAGACCCCAAGCTCCAGCCATACCAAGAACTTGTACTGCAATTGGCGGAAAGCTTCCGGTTCATCCACTTCCAGCATGTTAGCCGCAAACACAACCCGTACGTAGACGCTTTGGCCATCCTGGTGTCATGGGTAACGGTTATGGAAGGTGGAAGCATAGCCATAGAAGTGACAACACTCTACCACCCGGCTCACAGTCAGGACGTTTATCGCCTCATGGAAGTCCCTAGGCAGGCAGACATTGGAACCTTGGCTTTATATCCAACTAGCCGCCCCAACACCCAGCAGATAGTCGATCGACGCAGAGAACTGGCCCTAGTCGACAAACCAGACAATGTAGACCCCGAGTTCCCAGACGACGATCTGGGGAAATCACAACAAGAAGAGTGCCCCTGGTACTTAGATGTACAAACGTTCTTGGAAACTGGGGAGTTCCCATCGAAAGCCACCACTCAAGATTGACATACGCTGTCCAAGCTAGCTGCTGGCTACGTCTTCAGCAGGGGATAGCTCTACAAGTGGTCTTACAACCAGACTCTTCTCCGGTGTGTGACCCAACCCGAGGCACATACAGTTATGTAGGAAATCCATGAAGGTGTTTGCGGATCCCACATGAATGGGATCCTCCTGGCAAAGAAAATCATGTTGCAAGGCTACTACTAGAGCACAATGGAGGCAGACTGCACAGCATACATCTGTCGCTGTCACCAATGCCAGATTCATGGAAATCTCATCCATGCACCCTGCAAAGAACTATACAACATGGCTTCCCCTTGGCCATTCTCTATGTGGACCTTGGATGTGGTAGGCGAAGTCAAGTCGACAGCCACCAATGGACACCGGTACATACTGGTGGCCATAGATTACTTCATGAAGTGGGTGGAAGCGACATCCTACAAAACTGACAATGGCACCAACTTCACAACCAAGCAGGTCACAGGCTACCTCGAGCAGTGTCACGTCCGCCACCTAAGGGCGTCCCCCTACAGGCCACAGATGAACGGAGTGGTCGAAGCGGCCAACAAGACATTGGTCCGGATCCTCAAGAAGATGGTCTGAACGCACATGGACTGGCATGACCATCTCCCATATGCACTTTGGGCCTACCGGACGTCCTTGTGAACCGCCACCGGAGCAACGCCATATTCGCTAGTTTACGGGTCTGAAGCTGTATTGCCGATGGAAGTGGAGCTTCCATCCCTACGCATCCCCAAGGAGGGAGCAAACTTTGATGACCAGTGGTCAGAATCATGTTTGCTATAGCTCGATCTCTTGGATGAGAGAAGATTGAGGGCATTGGATCATGCCCAGAGCTATCAGTGGAAAATGGGAAGGGCTTACGGAAAGAAGGTCCATCCCCGGCTCCTAATGCCTGGCGACTTGGTCCTCCGTGTCGCCTTCCCAACCGGCTCCATTGGAAAGTTCTCCCCAAATTGGCGTGGGCCTTACATCGTCACCAAGACCCTCAATAGGGGAGCCACTTACCTCTTCGATGAGGTCGTGCAAGAAGAGTTCGGCTCGGTCAATCTGGCGCAATTAAAGAAGTTCTACCCATAAAAAAAAGTGACCAAAACAAGACTCGGCTGCCGCCTTCAGACTGGTCGGCCACCGACATCTCTGACTGGCTTTCCACCCATTGACCGAGAGGCCAGCTCCCAACAGCCGTACATGACAAGCACGTCGTGTACTCGACTAGAGCTCATGATGGCCGCCACCTTCAGATAGGTCGACTGCTGATGTCTCTAACTGACTTTCCACCAGCTGATCGAGAGGCCAACTCCCAACAGTCGTACGTTACAAGCACATCGCATACTCGACCAAAGCGCATCGTGGCTGCTGCCTTTAGACAGGCCGGCCATTGATGTCTCTGACCGGCTCCACATCAGCTGATCGAGAGTCACCTTTCATCCCCCTATAGGTTTAGATAGCACCATTGGGCTGGAATAGCCACCTTGCATGGACTCTATCACGGGTAGTCATTTAAAAATCCCCTCACCTCCTACATGCCACTATTTCAGTCCATAAAACTTTAGCGAATAGACTTGGCATCCACCACCTTTACAGCACCAATGTGGTAGAATATAGGAGGATGGGCCATAATATAATGTCTCAACACCTTCACACACATTACTACTTGTGCTCATAGATAAGGGGAGGAAACGACACTTCCTCCCCACCTAGGGGGACTAATGTGCGAATAAGTGTGTAGGTAAATAAGCAAGCCAGGTCAATCAACCTACTACCACTTATGGGACACTACTACCCCTGAATAGTTGGCACCTCGGCTACGTCCAAAATCAGGACACTAACCATTCCTTGTGGAAACGAAGGAGGTACCCCTGCACATCACCCAGCTCAGAAAGTTGCACGTCACTACGAGGGCTCGCACCAAATGAGATTTCACACGAAGAGACAACGGGCTGTCAAGTAAATCAACCGATAGCTGCTCACGAGACATAGCTGCCCAGAGGGAGCCAACATCCCAACGACGCCCGAAGTGAGGACGCTAATTGCATTCCATGGAACGAAGGAGGTTTGGCCACATAGTACCCAACTGAGAGAGATGGAAGCCACTACACGCGATCTGGCTAAAACGTCGCATCGCATGGAGGTAAGACTAACCGACGGAAGGGAATAGTGGGCTATCCGGTATCATCAGCCAGTGACCACTATAGTGACCCGGCTTATGCTTGTATCCGGTATTTCTGCTGCGACGCGAATACCCTCTCCGTATCACTCCCTCGCACTTTACCATAGAATATACCTGTATACACACAAGCATTCTTATGTGCAAAATCCATAGGCGACGTTTCTTGGAAAAGGATAATTGGCATTATGAATAACTCTCTTGGATTATAGATAAGAAAAGAAAAGTGTAGGGTACAAGAGCTCAGTTGACGTCACTGTCCCTTCGACGCCCAACCTTTCGACGCTCGGCCCTTTGGTGCGCTCGGCCCTTTGGTGCTCCCGCTTGGCCTCCCAAGCCTCCATCCACTCCAGCAGCCCAACCAACCGGTCCTCGCGATTCATCATCTACAGAAGAATGTCATCCCGAGCGCTCAGCCAATCCATTGCTGTGCATAGGCATTCGCCCATGGAGCTCAGTAGGGTCTTCGTGGACGACACACAGGTAGCCTCACTCTGGCCCGGAGCTCCACCTGGGAAAGGTAGATGCGGTTGGAGTAGATGGCATGGTCAAGGGCATGAACTACTGCCTTGCTAGATGTGCTTGGAGTGGTGCTTGGGCTACAGCTGTTAAAGCGACTGCGTTGGCTGGAGCGCTGGCCAATGGAGTGAGATTGGCCATCGGGACCTTAGGGACCAAGGGCACCGCAGGGATGGCCGCTCTGACCAGGGCTGCTGGTGAGTAGAGGATCACCTTGGGTCAGGCTGGGACGGCTATCCTGGTGCCCGACACCCCTGACGAGGTGACCACGGGCGCCACCTAAACAAAGGGTTTTCCGGAAGATGGGGATGGTCCTTGTTGCAGTGTAGGTCATGAAGACCTCCACTTACTTCGATGGTTGTGGACTGTGAGGACAGAGGACTGGAGTTGCTGGTAATACGGCTGGAGCTCGTCAAGTGTTGGAGGGTTGGGGGCTGGATGGATGAGGTTGACCGGGTTCAGCCATGAGGTTCTGGCTTCCAGCAGTTGTGTTGAAGGGAGGGATCGCCTTGTCCCTTGCCCGCCTCTAGTTGAATGTGTGAAAACCGGCTGCATAGGCCAAAATCCTTCAAGCGGATGCCGTCTCTTGTTACCAGAATCTAGGAGGATAGTGTTCACCCAAGAGTTCTCCGCATGGTTCAGGAAAGTTTGTTGGCTTGGCTCGGGTGATGCGAGAAGCTGTTGAAGCTCGATGGTTCTCGAGTCAATGAGACGCTGGATGGCCGGTCTCAACGTCCGGTAGTGGTTGGTCACGTGGCCAGCAGATTGGTGATACTCACAGTACTGCTGCGAGTTGTACCAGGAGGGAAGAATAGATGGGGGTGGTTTGACAGGAGGGAGCGTGAGCAGCGTCTGCACCCTACAGAACACCTAGCTCAATGG
Source organism: Amphibolis antarctica (assembly GCA_024699675.1). NCBI lineage: Eukaryota > Viridiplantae > Streptophyta > Magnoliopsida > Alismatales > Cymodoceaceae > Amphibolis > Amphibolis antarctica. Next base: position 6,464 of record JAMKPZ010006397.1, read on the forward strand.
TTCCGAGAGCGGCGTGTACTCTGTTACACGTAGCTGCTACACCTGCGTAGGTGGTTGGCGTGGTTGCCGTGGCTGCTATTGGGTGGGGCGCTATTGGTTAGCACCCGTTTGGCTCCCATTTTGCCCCTGGTACCTTCGAGGAGAGGATCCTGGGGCTGCTTCCTACCATTGTTGTGACACCAGTGGCTCTGGTGCAGCTGCCGGTGGGGGAGGCCTTGGCCTCCAAGGCTACTGATTTGGTGCTAGTCGGGCCATGTAGACCGGTTGCTGTACCGGGGTGATGGCTAGTGGATGATACACCTACTACGACTGATATGGCAGGGGCACGGCTACCATGATTGTGATGGGAGACGATCGCCCATTGTCATTCCTCTAGAAGCCGCGATTGTTGCCCCCGTTGTCGCCTATTGCCGGTGGTCTGGGATGGATGTTTCCTCTCATGTTAGGTCCAAAGGGGAGGGCCGAGAATCTTTTAGAATTCAAAAACCCCTCCAAGCAGTTGTCAGCCTTGATCAGCTCTGAGAATGTGGTGTACGACTGAATGCATAGGAGCGCTGCCAGTGATGGCTGGGTGCCCTGCACAATCATGTCTAGGGAATCCTCCTCAGCTAGCTTATCCCGGATTTGGGATGCCAGGGCCCTCCATCTGCCAACGTAGCCACTGAACGACACATTTTCACGTTGGTAGAGGCTGTGGTGGTCCTCCAACTTAGGTGCCAGGTCCAAGTTGTACGTGTACTATTCTTGAAACATGTGTGTTAGCTACTCCTAGGTGTAGATTCTTGTCAAGTCTAAGGACATGTACCAAAATAGTGCCAGCCATTGGAGGGATTTCTGGAACAGTCAGATGAGGAGCTTCTCCTCGTGTTGCAGTGCTGCCATGTCACCACAGTAAGCCTGGAGGAGCATGTGGGGGACACCGTGCTCGTTTTATTTGACCAATTTGGGCATCTTGAAGTCGGGAGGGAGCATCGCCTCCAGACAGAAATAGAGGTTTCGGAATGAACAAGAGGGTTCCAGCGGGCTGAGCCTCATGTTCTGGAAGGATGCTTCTAGTTCAGCTATCCTCTAAAGTAGTTTCCCTTGCAGGTCCGGCATTGGGGTGGCAGTAGTGGTGGCCACTAGCTGTAGTGGTGGCTAAAAGAACTGACCTACCACGTGAGTGGTGACAACGTCATATTGTTTAGTATGCGGCATCTCTAAGACGCAGATGGTTGGCCTAGGTGGGATTACCGGACTAATCCCGTGCTGCTAGTAGCGCACCAGCTGATGAGCCAGGAGTGTCTGCTCGAAATGCCCTGGCTGGGGCGGCTGGTAGGTGTTGGCCCCTTCTATGCCCTCCATGTTTGAGGGTGGCTGGTAAGATGGGTCGGTGTTCTGCGTGGGAACCATCCTGTCACCTTCAACTCCAGCAGCTAGAGAGGTGGGTGGCGCCTACCAACTACCCTGGCTAGGGCATTTCGAGCAGACCCTCCTGGCTCATCAGCTGGCATGCTACCAACAGCAAGGGATTTGTTTGGTAATCCCACCCAGGCCAACCATTCGCGTCTCAGAGATGCCGCATATTGAAGAATATGACGTCATCACCACTCCCATGGTAGGTTAGTTCTTTCAGCTGCCACTACAGCCAGTGGCCGCCAAAAATTTGTACCCTCTCTTTCATCCAACTATCACCCAGAAGCCCAAAGGGTTCCTCCAACGAAGCTGGCGGATGGGCCAGGTACAAAGAATTGAAAGGTGATTGAGGGAGCGCATCGCCATGTGGGGCGGATGGCTCGTTAAATGGAGTTGCGACCTTATTTTTGCATAGAAAATAAGGAAAATCGGATAGGGATGTATTCTTCTGTCATCAAAATGGCAAAAACCGCAAAAATGGTATAAAATCGTGTAAAACTATGCAAAAAATGAGAGAATTGGATACTGGACTCAAGGTACTGTTGGGGAAGGTGTTGGGCACCCCCAAACAACCTCGGTAATTCCAACCCCTCTCCAGCTTTAAAAATGGAAAACGATGATAGTCAGCCAGTCCAAACACGGCCTCATCCTGGAAGAATTTCCAGGGCATCAAGAAGAATAGTCTTATTCCTTCTGGTAAAGCAAGTGAAAATCAACCAATGTGAGGATTCACACAGGATCTAGCGAAAATAAAAAGAGAGTGAGAGAGGCATGGTCATCACCATTACAGACCGTTGGCTAGAGAGCCGAAGGTCTAGTGAGATAGCCGGCTGGAACTAGAAAGTTCTCCCCAAATTGGCATGGGCCTTACATCGTCACCAAGACCCTTAGTGGGGGAGCCGCCTACCTCTTCAATGAGGTCACGCAAGAAGAATTCGGCTCGGTCAATCTATCGCAATTAAAGAAGTTCTACCTGTAAACAAAGTGACCAGGATGCGTCCTGGCCGCCAACTTCAAACAGGCCGACTGCCGACATCTCTGATCGGCTTTCTACTCGTTGACCGAGAGGCCAGCTCCTAGCAGTCATACGTGACAAGCATGTTGCGTACTCGACCATAGCGCACCCCGGCCGCCGCCTTTAGACAGGCCGATCGTAGATGTCTCCGATCGGCTCTACACCAGCTGACCAAGAGGCCAGCCGCTGACAGGTATGCTCCCTTTGCCCCGACAAATCCTCTCCTAGAACTCACACATCGCACCATGCACGCACGATAGGCAGGTCCATCCTTCCGGTCATCCTACCGCGTCAGTGCTGGAAAGGAAGAGGGTCGACAAGGCTAGCAAAACCGTCACCCCCGAGAATTTGCACGATTCTAGATCACCATCCACTGGAAAGTACTCATGCCCCCCTCAATCTGATCACCACAAAACTTCTGGGTCACCATTTGTCGGAAGTAACAACAGGATGCCGATAAATGACCTGGCCCCCGTTCACAGCATGTTGCCCCATTGCCTTATAGACTCCATCTTCCAATCGGCCACATCAACCATACCTAGTAGCTGCGTCCATGGTCGGTGGCGAAAACAATTTGCAGTAGCAGGCAACACATCTGGCTCAAGAAATGCTATCTAGACCTCTGGGACGAAGTACTGACCCTAGGAGTGTTACCACATACAACTGGGTTACTGCGTTAGAAACTTGAGCACCCAAGTTTTTTAACTCCAACGGCGTCAAGAAGAAGCAGAGTGAGTAATCCAGGTTTGTCCTTGTCTCCATAGTTCTTGCTGATTTCAAGCGGTTACAAAATACCGGTGGGAGATCACTTCTCCCCCCAACTGAGCATCCAAGTTCCCTCTTTTACCCAGCCCAAGTGCCACTCGACGATGAGGGAGATCACAAACTTTGGCTCCCTCTAAGTAAGGTATTCGCCTTGGACCTAGTCGTGACACCGTTGGGTTATTTTGTTTGCCAACAGCTCGTGGGGAGGGCTAATAGCATTTTCAATTCAATTTTATTTCCATCTTCTATTTTGTAAAGAAAAGAAATAGCAAAAAAGGAAGAAAACGGAAAAAAAAAAAAAATAGGGAAAAATGAAGAAGAAGAAAAGTCAGTGATTAGAGTCCTTCTTCAATGAAAAAAAAAAGAGAAAAAGAAAAGGAAAAGAAAAAGAAAAAAGGCTACTTGTTACTGAGTCCTAAAAGTATACGGACTCCTATGTAGGGGAAGGGTAGATTTTAGGATTCCGCCATCTGTTGGCAGTCTTATACTCATCTTGTTCTGATTGACCAAGTATCCCCTCTTTTCAAGGCTTAGCAACCCATCGAAGTCCGCCAATACAACCGGGTGTCAAGACCCATTTTTCGACACCCACTTCTCCATTTTTCTCTAGTCCTAGGGCTTGACATCCCAACTAAGTCGTCAAGAAAGGGCTTGGCATCCCTCACAGAAGACCTGCTGGCAGCTGCATCCTCAATAGGATTGGGCTTGGCATCCCGCTGAAAGTCGCTTCCACCCTCGGGTTCCGTTGCCCACGTTTTCAGAACCCGCACTACTCTATCTATTATCTTTGCACCCCTCAAGTGAACTTGTGAGGAAGAACCAGCACAACTATGGGCAAAAGGACAGCTCTCGGATCACTCCTCTAGACCTATCTTTGGCACCTTGGGGTCACTTCCACTAGACAAAGGAACCATGTTCTCCAAGTCCACCTGCGTGAATGTCTAGTGGTTCCTTTTGTTGTGAGGTGAGCCACCTTTCATTCCCCTACAGGTTCGGATAGCACCATTGGGCTAGAATAGCCACCTTGCACGGACTCTATCATGAGTAGCCATTTGAAAAATCCCCTTACTTCCTACATGCCACTATTTCAGTCCATGAAACATTGGCGAATAGACTTGGCATCCACCGCCTTTACAACACCAACAAGGTAGAATACAGGAGGATGGGCCATAATACAATGTCTCAACACCTTCACACATTACTACTTGTACTCATAGATAGGGGGAGGAATCGGCACTTCCTCCTTGCCTAGGGGGACTAATGTTCGAATAAGTGTGCAAGTAAATAAGCAAGCTGGGTCAATCAGCTAGTTGTTGCTTATGGGACATGGCTGCCCATGGATAGCTGGCACCTCGGTTGCGTCCAACATCATGACGCTAACCGTTCCTTGCGGGAACAAAGGAGGTTCGCCCCCACGCATTACTTAGCTTAGACAGCTGCACGGCACAACAAGGGCCCACGCCAAATGAGACGTCACACAGAGAGACAGCGGGCTGCCAGGTAAATTAGTCGGTAGCCGCTCACAAGACATGGCTGCCCAGAGGGAGCCAACATCCCAGCGGTGCCTAAAGTGAGGACACTAATTGCATTCCGTGGAACGAAGGAGGTTTGGCCATGCAGTACCTAACTCAAAGAGCTGGATGCCTGTACAGTGTTTTTAATACCACTAAATTAAATCGCAAGCACACGGTGCTATTGAAGTAACACGGCGAGTACAGATCGATCCCACAGAGATTCAGGTTATGAAGATTAATGAATGTGCTAAGATATGAAATGTTAGAAATCTGAAGTTATCAAGTGAAAGAGACACTAAATCTCATGCAAGCAATAATTGTATCTCCCACAACAATTGGGAGTCAAAAGCTCAAAACTGCAATAGCTTGCTGCAAGTGCAATCCACTTGAAATGCTTATAACTCACTCCATATGCATCCAATTGACGTGAAATAAAATGGAGCTTTTCAAGTTCTCAACAAGCTATTAAAATACGGAAATTCTAGTCCAAGACGTTCGCCAGAAATAGGGGAAAATAGAGTACAAAACAGAACTCCGAAATGCCATTTTTCAATCACTACAATCCCTTTTCTTCCCTATAACTTTCACAAATCCAAGAAATACTTTCAAGCCAAAAAACACACGTAAAAGCACCTCCCTTCCAGTAGAAATCAATTCTCAAAACACCTGGGACGTAAATGGGTTGGAAAAACTCGATAAAAACTTGGATTCAAAATAGTTCACAAGATGAACCATTCAAGCATTCATCCATTCATTCACACAGAATAATTCTAACATCAGGGGCATATAATTTTGGTTTTTTATGACATCAAATACCATCTGAATTCTACAATGAAACAACAACTACACTAACCTAATACAAATGTAAAATTCTGAAATCACAGATCCAACCTCACAAGATTGATACAAAACAAGATTAGTAACTAGGATAGCCAAGGTTTAGAACCTTCACTCCAAAATCTTTGGTTGGTGGTAGCAAGGAGACTTCAACAGTGTCTAGACCACCTCGTCCTTGGCTGGAAATGACTTCCAATAGCACCAAGCACGGAGAAAGGGAGCTGCAGCCGACCTCTTTGAGTGCATTCAACCACTTCACCTCACGACCCCCTTCTTGACGGCTAGGGCAACCCAGATTTTTGCCCTCTCTCAACCACGAGCTCCACGCAACCAAGCAGCCAAAGCTCCTGTCCAAGACGTGCTGTCACCATGAGCTTGAAGCAAGGAAGCACGGATGAAGGTTGGAAGTCTAGGTCGACGTCCCTCCAAGAAGCCCTAGCCAAGAGGATGGAGCTAAGGCACCCTTGGCCTCCAAAAATGAAAAAGAAGGGAAGGAGGAGAGGGGAGGCTCGAGATTTAATTCAAGGTGGAGGAACTGGGGATCCCTAATTCGTGAGCCTCCCCCTTCTATTTATAGGAGTCCACAATTTTTCATTCTTCCCAAGTTGCCCATGTGGTCCCAACATTATTCCTTCAAAAATAACACACAAGGGTTACAAGCACAATGAAATAAAGTATGATATGATCAAGAATGTTATCCTACATGTCATTCCAATGCTAAATGATAGTTGAAGTCTTAGTTGTGCATTATTTAATTAAGTTATATCGTATTCATGCATTTCATGAAAATCCAAAGTTATATGCAATTCTAGTTATAAAAGCATGATAATCATATATGCACTTCTAATTTGCATGAGATAAGTATGTGTGTAATGCACAAATTATGACTTCACAAAATCCCCCATACTAAAATCT
>JAMKPZ010006398.1:0-12558 GCA_024699675.1 Amphibolis antarctica
ACCATCATCTACAGATCTAACGTGGCTGCCCTTCAATCCGGTGGTTAGCTGAATCCCCCCAACAACTACCTAGATGCCTCCGATGGTTGGTCCTCTAGCTGCTTCTCGCCCTCTGTTGCTGGCCGTAACTCTACGATCTTAAGTCTACAGTCCGTCATAACTTTACGACCTTTAGTTTATGGTTCACCGTAACACTACAGATTGTAGTTTATGGTTCGCCATAATACTACGGACTTCGTGTCCATGCTCGTCCTTCGCGAGCCTCGTTCGGTTCCATTGCTCGGCTGCCAATCTCTCACTGGTTGTCAATCCTTTGATCGAACCTTTGGCCAGACCTCCATAGCCTCTTCCAGTCCTTAGCATTCTAGCTGGCTGCAGATGTCGATTGCCGTCTCTCATCAACCGGCTATCGCCTGCCAAACCTGGCTGCTGCCTGCCTCTGCCTTCCACAAGATAGGCTTCACGGTCTGTTCCAATCGTAATGTCTTGGCCGGTTGCAGGTGCTAGCTGTCACCTTTCATCGGTCGACTGCTGCCTACCTCTCCATCGAGTCAGTCTCCACACCACAAACCCCAGCAATCTCCCACTTGGAGATTGACCGAGCTTGTCTCTAGCTGCCACCTGCTTCCACCGGCTACTGCCTGATTGTCCATCTGATCAGGCTCCACACACAAACCCCAACAATCTCCCACTTGGAGACTGACCAACTTCGTATTTTATAGGCTGACACACAACCTCTCCCAGTGTTTTTCCAAGCTAACACACAACCCTTGTAATGTTATTTTGGGCTAACACACAACCGTGTCACACCTTTCCTTAGTGACACCAAAGCTTTTTGAAATGAGTTGAGCTCTACTAACCCCACTTGCCATTTCCTCAGCCGGCACATCTTCCGACTGCCACACCTAAGACTCCCAAGCACTTGCAGTCTCCTTCTGAAACAGGCTTCCGTCGTCGAGCGATGGATCTCTCTTCGACCTTCCCATGACTGTTGGTAGACTTCTTTGCATTGCTCTTGGCTCTCCACTCCATCTTGTATCGTAGACGAGTCCTGCTTGCAAAGCCCCTTCTTCGGTTGACATTCCTCTTGGAATTTGTCGCTGAGCCGGCAGACCATCTGACTGCTTGGTCTTGTGGACCGGCTACCGCCTCCGTCGTTCCGGAAGTCGGTTCTCTCTCAGCAAGCCCACCTTCCTTGAATACCACGCCCTTGCATGCTCTACCAGGGACTTTGTAAAGCGTTTTGATCTTCTGTCCCTTGGTCACCATCTCTATCCCACTGGTTACTATCCATCGACCCCCACCTAGGGCCACATGGTAACCCTCCTGATCCAACTGACTTGCGGAGATCAAGTTTCTGGCTAAGTCAGGAACATATCGGACATCGTCCAGCTCCCACTAACCTCTATCGGTTAGGATCTTCATAGAACTCTCGCCAAGCACATCGAGGTTTCTCCTGTTTGCTAGGTGGACTTTCTTTTTCTAGGTTGCGACGTACCCACGTAACAACCTCTTCTCGTGGGTAGAATGGAAGGATGCGCTTGAGTCCAAGACCCAGGTAGAGGCCGGACACTCCGTACTATAGATCAGGGCATCATCCAATAGCTCCTTGTTGGCTACGTTGATCGATCCCTCTCCTTGTGCCTTCCCCTTGTCCATCTTTGGGGCTTCACAACTTCTGCTTAGGTGGCCCTTTCGACCATAGTTTCAACACTCGGTATCCTTCAAACTTCGTCGTCTTGTTCCACCACCATCCCGGCCGTCCCGGTAGCCACCTCCATTCTGTCGATTGTGTCGTCGGTTTCTAGCCCCGACATGAAAGCCCCCCCCCCGGGATGCTTCTTCTCCTACGTTGCTCCTCCGACGAACATCTTCGTTCAGGATTAGATCTCGAACATCATCTAGTCGTAGCTTCTCGTGTCTCAGAGAACTACTGACTCCTGTTACAACCGTAGACCAGCTTTCCGACAACGACGACAGTAGAATCAGTGCCTTGATCTCCTTATCGAAGGAGATCTCCATTGAGCTCAACTGGGAGATCAACGTGTTGAACTCGTTGATATGCACGGTAACAGGCTTCCCTTTAGACATCTTCAGGTTGAACAGCCGATGCATCAGAAACACCTTATTCGACGTCGACGACTTCTCATACATGTTGGACAACGCTTTCATAATCTCAGCCATTTTCCTCTCCTTGATGACATTGAACGCAACGTTCTTTGTCAACAGCAACTTAACCACTTCTAATGCCTTCCTAACCAACAGCTCCCACTCTTCCTGGCTCATCTCCTTGGGTTTTACACCTGTCAGTGGTATGTCAAGGTCCCTTGTGTGAAGGTAGTCCTCAACCTGTACCTTCTAGAACCTAAAATCCTTTCTATTGAATTTCTCCACTATGGATTTACTCTCAACCATGGCTCCCACTTCTCTTGGAACTCGTGTGCTTCTACCCAGCTATCGGTATGTACAGCCAGTTGCCGCCCTTCTTACTGGACGTCGCCTCTTCTGGATGCCCTCCTACACCTAGCGGCAAGCCTCTCTGGATTCTGCACTCTTTAGTTGGATGCTAACCTCCTCTGGACGGATGCCGGCTCCTTCACCGCAGCTGCACAGAGACGAACCTTCTCGAACCTACGCTTTGATACTAGTTGGGATTTTCGCAAGATTGCTCCTGGAACCTCCTTCTACTGTTGCTCATACACTCGTCCTTGTTGACGTGGTGGGGTGGAGAAAGGAGAAAGAAACAGTATGGACCATAAGTTTTACGTGTTTCGGTAACTTACCTACTCCACAAAATGATGGTTAGACTCCTGCTGCTTCAGGTCATAAGCTTTTGATGTGTACAAGTGTTGACTTACAATCACTGCGGCAGCCCTCTCCTCTCACACACACGCAGCACACTCTTGGATGAGCGTCATTTCTCTCTTTTCACAAATGTCGCCATTGCTTTTCCTCACCAAGCCACATGTTACCCTTAAGGGTTATAACGTGCTCTATTTATAGAGCAACACGACAAAACCCTAAGAGTACATGCAATCCTAATTGTCGATCTGGAACCATCATCTATAGATCTGACGTGGCTGCCCTTCAATTCGGTGGTCGACTGGATCCTCCCAGTAGCCGCTTGGATGCTTCCGGTGGTTGGTCCTCCAATCGTTTCTCTCCTCTACTGCTAGTCATAATTCTACGGCCTTAAGTTTACGGTTTACCGTAACACTATGGACTTCGTGTCCACGCTCATCCTTCGCGAGCCTTGTCTAGTTCCATCGCTCAACTGCCAATCTCCCATTGGCTGTCGGTCCTCTAACCAAACCTTTGATCGAACCTCTATCTAGTTCCATCGCTCCACAGCCTCTTCCAGTCCCCAGCATTCTAGCCGGCTGCCGTCTCTCGTTGGTCGGCTACCGCCTGCCTCTGCCTTCTACGAGACAGGCTTCATGGTCTGTTCCAACCGTAATGTCCTAGCTAGCTGCAGGTGCCGGCTACTGCCTTTCGTCAACCACCTACCACCTGCCATGCTTGGCTGCTGCCTGTCTCTCCATTGAGTCAGGCTCTACACCACAAACCCCAACAATCTCCTACTTGGAGACTGACCTGGCTTGTCTTCAGCTACTGTTTGACTGTCCATCCGGTCAGGCTCCACACACAAACCCCAACATCATGCAGCAGGATAGCTCCATAGCACACACAATCAACAAAATGACCTAACCTTAATTTCCTCCCCAAAACTCCTTTTTATTCTCCTACTTTATTTGGGCTTCACCTAAGTCCCTTCCGTTGACTGATTCAACTGGTTCACTTCCAAGCTTCGACTTCACCATGTTTCTTCGAGCTTGTGGGAGGAATGTTGAGTGCTAATTGTCAGTTTCTTATTTTTCTGTTATTTGTCTTCTTCATGGTGGTTATGCATCACCTTTTTCTATTTTGCTTTTCTGTGTTGTTTGTATTCGATCCAATCCTGTATTTAAACTCTTTGCTATAATCATAAAGGTTGGGTTGATGCATCCTCTTCTTCTCTCCTCTTCTTTTCCTCTACAAAGACACCACTTCTCTTGTCTAGCAACAACCCTAGTCGAAACAACTCCCGCATGTCTTCTTGTTGTCTGGCTAATCCTCAAAATTCCCATAGTGCTTAAAAATTGGATTGTTTGGATAGAATTAGTGTAGATGCCAATGTGCATATTTTAGTTGAATGTTGATGTAGATTTATGCATAGTTGAACTGCAGTTTTGTGAATTTTGTGGCCTCTGAATTGTTGAGTTTTTGCAGCTGAAAAAGAGTGTATTTGCTACAGCTGTGTGTATTTATTTGGTGCAGTTTTCTTTTGTGATGTGTTGCAATTGTTTTGGTGATTTTCGTATCTAATTTGTTGGGTTAGTTTTCATCTTCAATTCTAGGGTGTTTACATGCAGATTTTGGTGAGCTATGATGGTGTTTTTATGTCTTTTGAAGGTTGAGGTGAATGGTTCTGTAATGCAGAATTTTTAGTGAGTTGATTACATCATTTCAGCATTAGTTGGGCAAGGTTCAATCTGAATTTTGTGAATTGATTTTGTGCTGAAATTGCTGCAGATTTTGGTTCTTCATTATTGCTGCAGATCTTTTAAAAAAAAAAATCAAAAAACCAACTTAAGGTTTGACACCTATAAAATTAATTTGTTATAGCTTATAGGTGTCTATAGAGAATTAGCACCGGTTGATATTTTTCATTACCTGATTTAGTTATGTTACAGAGTCTAGATTGTTAAGCAATCGTACAATGAATTCACACCCAAAATTTTGTTCACCTAGATTCTAGAAGGCATACCTTCAAAAACAATGACAACAACTACAAATCATTCTTGCACCATTTGTGGTTACTGGTTACTTGTTGTGTCTTCGTTTCTTCACTGGAAGCTGACTAGTCGTAATGCACACACTAATCTTTTCCATCATGCATTTGTCAACAAATTTCATCATATTTATCCATCTTATCCTTATTTCAACATATTTCTTACAATTTCATCATCATCTTTGCTTGTCACCCTTGCCCATTGTCCTTGCCCCAGTATTCAATTATTCATCTGATGTTGCTACAATTTTAACTGTTGTCATGAAAAATTATGAATAACAATCGCAATCAATGTTGTTTCTCGAATCATCAGGATTCAAGTGGTTGTTTAGCCTATCCTCATTTGGTTGTTGAATCAGAAAGCATTTACATTCAACTTCTTCAATATAACTATTCATTTTTTTCTTAGCTTCATAAAATTCCCATCTTCAACACACTTATTCCCCAACAACACTCTCTGGAACAACACAAAGCTTGTATCTTGATTATTGAAATGTGGTGGGGACAATGAAACCCTTGACATTCATAGTGAGCCTCTTCTCTCATTGATTCATTTAATATATATTTTCAGTAGTTTTAGACAAGGAGGTAGAGTTGGTCTTATTTCCTTAATACAAGTACCCAAGAGGTTCTTTTCTTGATAGTGTCCCTTAAAATGTGTTGAACTTCTAATCAGAAATATGTTGAACTTCTTAAAAGCCCAGCAGAACCAAACCATTGAAAATGTGAACATGGACATGAACACATGCATAGTCAAAATGTGCCCACTCAACTTCCATTTTCATGGAAGAAGGCTGAAATGAAACCTGTCTGAAAATGTGAACAGGGGTATAGGGTGCTAACTAAAGCAAATTTTTATTGGAAGATGCATAATGCCATTGTAGTATTGCTATGTTGATGTTGTTACAACGAAATATTGGTTTCCGGCCTTTATCTGTTTGTCCAACTTTTTTTGATAAATGGTTAAATAGTGTTGTTGGGTGGTATTGAATTGAGGTTATTTCTTCTTTTAAAACTTACAAAATAAGAAAATACCACCTATGCTTCTGATGGCTGGTTTTTTATCTATCCTACTTGAATATCTTTAATTCTTCTTCTAGGTATTCACCCAACATCAAGGAGGTTAAAGTTGTTGCGCATAGGAAGGTTCGTAGAGCAAGATTATACTATCTGAGAGATAAGCTGCCAAGGCTCTCTACCTTCAAGTGAAAAGTACCATTCAGCAATTCTCTCCAGATTTTAAAAAAATGTCTGTTTTAGAATTGTAGGTCCTTCTCTTCCTTGTATATCTGTGTTTTGCTAGTATGCCATACGAAACTAGCTAGACATGATTCATGCAATATATTTATGATGGTAAAGGTTGTGTCCCTGTTGGTTGGTAATACGAACTTGCATGGTAAGAATGTCGCCTATAGTGACGGATGTTGTTCAGAATCCGTCACTATTTGTGACCTATACAGACATATTTTTCAATCCGTCATTGTAAGTGTTCTTATCCGTCATGTTTTCGTTTATTTAGTGACTGGTGGTTGAATCTATCAGTAAAAGCTGATGTATCCATCACTAATTGTGTTAAATAGTGACAGATTTGTTGGATTGTCATTATTAGTTAATGATAATCGTTATTTTTAATATGGTTTTTGTGATGGATGGATTTTTTCACAAATTATGGTTATCATAATCAAGCCGTGAAAATTCCTTAGTCACCAGACAAGTTTTGTATTTATCTCTAGTATAGGCCCATTTGCAATTGACCATGCTGGTAGCCGGTACCAAGTTGCATGGGCTACCCTCTGGTAGCCTTTTATAAGGAAGAAGTGAAAATACGGATCAAATCGTTAGGAGGGAGGTGAATAAGGTATCGAAAAATTCATTCTTTAATATTTCCAAACCAATGCGTACAATAAAATTGTAAAGAGAAGGAACATCAAGATTTTTTAAGTGATTCTCAATTGAGTATGTTTACTTACCTAAATTTAACTTACCAATTAATCTCAAGTGTTTAAAGTAGAATATTTCAATTAACTCAAGGATTTAAAGTTGAATTTTTAAACCAACATTTTCACTTGAATTTTAAGATAGAAACCTAACAAACTAACAAAAAAAAAGGAGAAAAACCCAACTCAAAATGAGAAAAATCGTGCTCTTGCAGTGCTTTTAGAGAATGAGAGATAAGAGAGCTTAAAGACTTGCAAAGCTTAAAGAGAATCAATCAATAAGCAAAAATCATTTGTATGCAAGCCTTAACGTCCAGGAAATCTTATGTTCAAAGATGGGCTAAAAACAAGCTTGGAGTCCAGAGATATTTATAAGCTAATTTGGGTTAAATGGCTAGTTTGACCTTCATTAATTCAATCAACTTGGAATTCCGTTTTCTTTGACTATCATATTTTTCTAGGTTCAAACAGTGAATTTGGAATAACGATTTATTTTTCGAAAAGTATTGGAGTCAAAATAGATATTCAAAATTCCATTTCTGGGTAGGCATGAAAAAGAATTGGGAACGAGTACTCCTTTGACACAAATAGGCCTTAAGTGTCAAACCTGATCAATTGAATTGACTAAGTATATGAATTCGGAATTACGTTTTGCTGAAAACAGATATTCAAATTTTACTAGAAGAAAATCTGCTTAGACAGTTGAAATCGGATTACAAAACAGAAAATCTTTCAATGTCATGGAATAAAAAATCTCGAAGAAAGAAGGCAGACAAAATATTCTAAGGTGGATTTTTTTTTCTCTTTGTCGCAGAGAAGAAATGGACATTCAAACCTGATACAGCTCACCAGTGTTTCGGGAGAGCACGCAAGAGGTTACCAAAGAAGACTCGGCACTTGAGAACCAACCCTTCGGCTTACCGCTTGGTTGTTTGTAATGTTGGTCAACAGGGCCCCCCCGTGTGAAATCAAGTACGAGAATTTCAAATCGTGAGGAACAAAGTCAAGGAGTGAAAAGGAGATGTTCAAGATGTGTACAGAAAGGGAGACACCAATCAATTTGGAAAGAACTTATTGTCGGCCTTTTTCAGATATGAATCTATCTGATTAGTATCTCAGTTTCAATTCAAGCATGGGTTTGATTCCTCACTCCATGTTTTGAGAAATATTTACCATTTGGAAAGAGGAAAAAACGGAGTCTTTATCTAAAGAAATGCGTTAAGAAATGGTAGATGTATAGAACCCTTCAACGAGATAGTGTTTTTTCAAATCTCTCAAAATGAAATCCGTTCCAAACATATATGCCATGGTTCCTAACTTCGACAGGGTGCAAATATCTAAATTTCACCTTTTTAGATATTTTTTTAAACTCATTGTCGATACTAAGTGCAGTCAAAAATTTGTATCCATTTTTCATGATATTATGCATGGATCAGGTATATCACGACCAATTTATCAGAAAAAATCGTGAGCGATTCTTCCACAATGGACTCTGTCGGCAACTTCAGAATTTCAATAATGTAAGCCCGCCCTGAGACTGCGGACAAAAGCGGATCACAACAAATCTAAGCATCGGTGCAACAATAATAAGCATGACAGATGATAGATACAATATGATACAAGTCAGAAAGAGTAGCTGACATGATGGAAGAAGCTGTTGTGTACTGTAATGGTGAGAAGAAAATCAAAGATCAGAGTCACCACACAAGTCACGCCATGCGTATGCCAAACTCAAATCAGAGGAGGAGCATCAGGAGGGAGGCGTGGAATTCACCTCCTGGTGGCGTTGGGCAATGATTTGGGCGACCCAGAAAAGAAGTCCAAAATGCACTCCTCAAGATCATCCGCAGAGTACTTGATGAACCTATCTCTGTGCCTTACACCATCCAGATGGCCGGCGTACCTTCCCGTAAACGTCCGATAAGCTTGAAGCAATTTCAGGGAGACGGAGATCCTCAGCTCCTCCTTCAGTTCATCGTGGGGGATTTGCCAGGCTGTTTGGGTCTTGTAGATTTCTTCAAAAGCGAGGTTGAAACCTTTGAATCTCTCCTTGAGAACTGTTTTGGAGGGGGCGCTGCAAGTGCCTCTGATCCCTTCCTCCCGGAGGAAGTAAAGAACGGCATTCCACGAGGACCTCTCGTACCACAGGGCATGCTGATGGTACTTCCTGGTGTGACCGCGTAGCCAGTCATCCCCGAGTAGGAATCGGAGGTCGGAGTTCTTCACCTTTTTCACCATGTAGTAGATGTTGTTCATCAGGAACAAGTGTTGCAGGGAAGCGTCGTGATACAGCTTCGCCTTGTCCTCTAGATTAGATTCGAGGCTTTGAGCGATCGATCGAAGAGCCGAAGTGACAGGAGGAACGTCGGAAGAACCCTGCTCCTCCTCGTTTGTACCCTCCAGAAGAACATTGAGTGCATCACCGTACTCGGTGATCACGGTGGCATAATTCACGACGTATCTCGCGAGAGGATGAACGCCTCCGGCGAACGGTATGGCCGAGGCGTCACCCTGGATGTTGTACCTGAGGTCAGAAATGGAAGCCCTAGCCAATCCACCCAATCTCAACACAACCTCACGGAATTCCGTCAAAATGCAGGAGGAATCGGGTGCTTCTCCGAACAAAGCCTTTACGTCAGGGAGAAGGCTTTTCAATCCCTCGTACATGTCCAGTATTCGAAACAGCCTTTCCGGCGAGGAAGGGCCGACAGATACGGCTTCCCCAAAATTAAGAAGTTGCAAGATCGACCCCTTGCAACTCTCGAAGAAACAGGTCCTGCTGGCTTCCTCGGAAAGGTCACCAAAGATGTGGTCGCAGAGATGTTTCTCACCGGAAAGATGGGTTCGCACGAAAGCTTGCGTTGCCCAGTTCCAGTGACTGATTTTATCGTACAAGGACTTCCAGTCAGTCTGCAAAACTTCTTCGATGCCCAATTTCTCAACCCGGAGAGAAGACAAGCGCCCATCCAAGGCATCCTTTCGAACGCTGACATAAGCCTGACAGCATTCCTTGTCGTAATTCGACAGGAACATGAGTTCTGCTATGCACTTGATGTCAGGATGGGCGCTGGGAACCATCAGATCGATCACGGAATCGTCTAAGTAGTTCCCACCGTCTCTCTTCCACCTGCCCTTGACAACATCCTCCCCAAACGAGCTATTTGAGAGATCATCGGCAGATTCCTCCGACGAACGAAATGACAAGTTATCGGATCCTAGAAATTGGCAGCACTGCACAAGGAGATGGATGAATTCCTTTTCAAGCTTTGTCATTGCCAACTGAAGAACGTAGTGAGAACGGCATGACAAGTCATTTTGTAGGTGATCATCTTGGGTCCATTCAAATGTTTGCAGGCTTTCTACCAGCATTCGGACCTCGTCAACCGCCCTCAGATACTTGAAAGCTTCGATCGGTTCACAGTCCCATATCATGGACTCATCAGAATCCCAGATAAGGATCTTTTCCTCTGCAGTGGCAAGTCTTTCTTGTACATCGCTTGCTGTCCCACCAATATCGCCAATATCCAAGTTTGACATATGACCGTCGATACAGGGGACGCTGGCAAACTTATCGGTAGAAGGAGAGGTCATCACATACTTCCCATCAATCTCCCTCACCTGCCCGTCTTCTGCTGTAAAGGCAATACAATCAGGCAAAGGCCGACAAAGTTGAGAATGTGCAGCCGCAACTGCTGCAGGACCAACTCAGAGAGTCGTTCCACGAGATGACAAGTGGACAACTTACACAAAAATCTTTGCTATTCCAAGGAGGAATGGAATAATAACAGGGGTAAAGAGAGCAAAAACGGAAGAGGCGAAGCCACACCTGCAAGAAATATAAACACAAAAGTCAGCTTGGCAAATCGTAGTCATGCCGCCCCCTACAAGATTCGAACGTTGAAAGCAAAAGGTACCAGAACTCAGCAATGCAGGCATGGAAAAAAGTGGCGGCAGGATCAAACTCAAGGGTTAAATATAACCAACCAAAAATCTGGCTTGTGATGGAAAATCTTCTGTGCTTTGAGAAGGTGGAGATCAGAAATCAGGTAGAAATCGGAAAGACCGGAAATTGCGTTTGTGGCGGACCAACAAAGAACTTCATTGGGGAATGAATCCCAGAGAAGAACCCCAAAAAAATAAGATTACCAAGCAGATGCTTTCGTCTCCCCAAAAAGCTCCCACCTTTCGGATGGAGAAGAAACCCAACCGCCAACAAAATGAAAGCAAAATATCGGAGTAGCCTCGAAAGAATCAGGCAGCGATGAGTCCGGAGAAGACGATTTCGCTTCGAAAGTGAGCAGAATTTATTCACGGCAAGAAAACAGCAACAAAACAAACGACCTCCTTCTGTTCGAAGAAAGTGAAGCAGAAGACGAAGGCGGAGGAGGCGATGCGTGGTGCTTCCGACCTTCCGCCGCAACTTGTCGCGGGCGGTGGTCGCTCGTGGTGGTGTCGTCGAAAGGGTAAGTTGAGCTGTCCCGGCGGCTTCACCCGCCTCTCACGTTCGTTCGCGTGGAAGGAAACGGAAAGAAAAAACCGTTTTTCTCGATGATATAATTGTGGCGATGAGATGAGAGTGCTCCTGTGCTGTTGTTGCCATGTTTTTATTATCTCTAACTTAGTTTTATAACACGTGATAATTGAACTTTTTTAAATAAAAAAAATGGAATCACAAAGTTAATATAGAAACGTCCTTTCGAGAAAAAATTTAATATAAAACCGTAGGCAGAGGAGTCAAGCTTTCCCAAAATACGTGTATGATAAGTTTGAGAAAAATATACTTAAAGATTTTTATATTACTTGTAAATTTTAATTTTAATAAGATAAAATTTATATAATATTAAAATTAGACGTATATTATATATAGATTTAATGGTTCTATAAGTGCCTACAGAACCCGTTGGATGAAAAATTAACGGCTGTTTGATGAAGAGAAAGTATGTTCGAAAAAACGAAGCCCGCGCGGAAAAAAATCCTCCCAGCGATGACACCCACATAAAAGTAGTCCATTTATTTTAAAAAAAAACAACGATTCATTTTCTCCAATCATCCTCACCTGCGCAGTCCACCGGAAGTTCCCTCATCAAGGATTTGCGATTTTAATGGTAGTGACGTACTACATTTCTCAAGGATTTGAGATTTGAGATTCATTTGTCAATAATTTTTTTGAAGTTATCGAATGGAATACGGAAAGACGTCAGTTAGCATTGGATTTACCAACGGGTTACAAGTTAGTTAGAGAAGTTAATTTATTAAGTGCATTGATTATACTTTCGTTTAACATGAATGAACATTTATTGGAGGAAAAATGTTTGCAACATTTTTGGGAAAAAAGTTAGTTAGACCAAAGTAAAATATGTTTAATTTGAAATGTTACTCATCAATTACTCTGTGAAATTATCAACGTACTTTGATATTTAAAGTTATTTATCTTAGTCTGTTGGTAATTAAAAGGTCGTAATATGTACACCTTTACAGAGTGATTGATAACTTTAATTAAAAGTTGGTTGATAATTTCAAAGTCCTACTCCATTATTGGAGCACTTTTAATTAAAGAATCAACCATTCTCGAATTGTCAAAAGCTATTGTATGATAAACAGCAAGTATAATGGTTCGAATAGGACTATTCTGAAATGCAAGGGCTTGAAGAGTTAGACTTAAATATTAGAATGGAAGGGGAGGCTAGCCATGCTGATGGAGAAGGAGAAGGAAGTGCAAGTCCACACCATGCCATGACATTTTCTTCGGAGCATGATGCATATAATTTTTATAATGCATATGCAATGAAG
>JAMKPZ010006401.1:0-14417 GCA_024699675.1 Amphibolis antarctica
CTTGACAATAAGGGAATTAAGAAAAGAAGGGAACCCAATTTCCAGAATCAAACCTCGAACCATATGATTCTGTGTTCAAAGTGTGATTTGAAAGCGATCGAACAGGCAAAAAGGAACCAGAAAGAGGGAGAATTTCATAAACGAATCGAACCCAATTCCTAAAATCACCCTTTAATGTATAAACCCTAGCAAGACTCTGTGATTTCACGGCGAACAAATTGGAAACTAAAAATAGCGAAAAGAAGCGAGGAAACAGATGAACCTGGAAGAACAAAAACAAGAAACGGATCTACAGATCTCCAAGACCAGGATCAAATCAGACCCAGATCGTCTTCCAAATGTGGAAATATTGGATCAGAGAGAAGAAGTAGAAGATGAAGCGGTGATGGTGGAGTGGAGGTCATGTCCACGTTGCAGAGAGCCGGAGACCCAAATCACTGCTGACTCCGGTGTGGAAAGGGCATGTCGGCTGGCGGCATCGGAAGTAAAACTTTTGGTTGTTGCGTAACCAAAAAAAATTATTTTAAAATGATAATAAATAATTTTAAAATAAATATTTGATAAATAATTTTTTTTTACATCGAATTAAAAGTTGATGATAAACTAACAAAATATGATAAATTTTCATTTACTAACCTTTCTCTCTTAGTTTGGGAGGGGAGAAAATTAATTTTAAGATGAACAATTTTGAAATAAAAGAAAGAGAAAAAATGATTTTGATAATACAAAGAGTTGATTAGGAAATGACAATTATCATGAAAATAAAAATACTTCTAAAGGTGGAAGTATAAAAAAATGAACGATACCTTGAGATCGTTCACTAATCTTACTCTCTACTGAAAAAAGTGATTTTCAGGTAAATAATTTTAAGACGAGAAGAGAGAGAAAAGTAATTTTGATAATAAAATAAGTGGATTGAAAAATAAAAATATTATCATAAAAATAAGAATACTTCTAAAAATTGAGAATACGAATAAATGAATAATGTCTAAATTGTGTTGGTATTCGTATAATTATTTAAAATATAAGAATTATTGATGTGTTTAAAATATATAATAATAAAATAATAAAAAAGTAAATTAAAAAAATAAGAATATCATTGTAAAATAAGAATATTTTGAAAGTGAAGTGAATAATAAATGAACGAAGTCTTTATTTTTCGAAGTTTAGATTTAATTAAATCGAAGACATCACTTCCGACGAAAAAAATTATTTATGAAATAAAACATTTTAAAATTATTTATTTTTAATAAAATGTTTATCATTAACTTTTTTAAACAAACGTTCGTAAAATAACTGTTTCAATTATTTTTGAATTAGCACCAATAAAAAATAACTCTTTTTTAAATCCACTAAATTAGAGAATGACAAATTGCTATATTTTTAATTGTGATTACCTATATATAATTTTTTTTATATTTTTTATAATTATCGTTAAATTTTTATAAAACTTAATATTATTTCTTCTAATCAAATAAGTTATTATTGTTCTTATTAGGTAATAAACGGGTGAGAGGCCATTTTTCATGAGATATTTGAATGAAACGCTTTCAAAAGTATTTTTATATTTTTTAAGGGTTAATATGAATTTTAAAGTTGATTATTATAGATATATAATAAAAATTTTATGATTATTAAATTTTCATAAAAAGTATTAAAATTCAATAACTTTATCAAGTTACCTTTTCCATCCAGAGAGTTGTTGAGGTACTTGTGTGGAGATTGTCATTGACTGCATTTGTTTGTATTTTTGTACTATGCAATCGTGTTATATTTGTCAAACATTTTTTACATTTTTAACTATTTATTTGATTTGACTTTTTTCTCACCGTAAAAAAAAAAAATCTTGAGAGAAAACCCCATCGCAATCGAAACCCCATTTGTGCCCCAATTTGTCGAGCAGCAAGGAGGACATGGCAAGGAGGATGCAGAGGGGTGAGATTGCGAGCGACGAGGACGTCTTAATGAGGAGGACATTGTGAGGAGGTGAGTGGTGAGGAGGACACGGAGGGGCGAGATCGCAAGCGATGAAGACATTATGATGAGAAGGACGTGGAGGGGCAAGATCGCGAGGAGGACATAGTGAGGAAGTAAACAGTGAGCGGTGAGGAAGACACGAGGGGGCAAGATCACGAGTGGCAAGGAGGCGAGCAACAAGGAGGCGAGCGACAAGTGGTGAGATCGCGATGAGGACACGAAGAGGTAAGATTGCGAGTGGTGAAGAGGCAAGTGGCGAGGAGGTGAGTGGCAAGGAAGCAAGTGGCGAGGAGGTGAGTGGCAAGGAGGCAAGCAACAAGTGATTTTTCGTATTTCTTTTATTTTTTATTTTTTTTAAAAGATATAATCATTATATTTTTATCGTAAATTGTGAAACTCAACTAATCTCACCTAAACGCCCACACAAACAAACCCATTGAGTGCACTAGAGATGCTAATGAATTTGTCAGTGCAGGCATCGACATGTCGATGAATAAAGCACAGTGATGTTGATGGAGCTTAAGACTAGTAGACATTAGCATGCCAATGAAGTGAACATTGGGTTATCGATAAATACGAATAGACAATATGTAACCCTAACTCTACCCTCTATATATATATGAGTTATGTTGTAACAGGAGTGTGAGTTCAACAACAAAATAGTGAAGTATGTGCTTATGCGGTTGTAGAGTAGGCAGTTGTTGAACAACGTAAAATCCTCGTGTGATGTGTGTTTGATTACAATGATGAGGAATGGATGTGCATTCTTCTAATGTCCTTGGTTCAATCCCTTGTTAATTTGATATTAGAGCTTTGGTTGAAGAAGGACAGTCGTTAAGCATTCATTAGGAGTAAAATGATAGAAGATGGGAATATCAAGATTAAAAGATTTGATGACAGAGACTTTGATTTTTGAAAGATGTAAATTGAAGACTATCTATATCAAAAGCAACTGCATGAATCACTTTTAGGAAGGAAGCTAGAAGCGATGAGCCAAGAGGATTGGGAGTTGCTAGACCACCAAGTGCTATGTGTGGTGAAGCTAATGTTGGTGAGAAATGTTGCATTCTACATCACTAAAGGGAAGACAATGACTAATCTATTGAGGACACTATCTAATATGTATGAGAAGTAATCTACTTCAAAAAAGGTATGTTTGATGCACTAACTCTTTAATTTGAAAATGACAAAAGGTGGTTCTATCATAGACCACATCAATGTATTCCACACATTGATCACCCAGCTAAATTCAGTTGATATAAGGTGTGTTTGGGAACAACTTTTTATAGCTCTAGGAGTTGGAATGTTGGATGACATTGAAGTTAAAGTTGTTTTTGCAAATGGAGTTGAAATTACACAGAAATTTAAGTGATAAAAGTTTATATGTTAGAATCTGTATAGTAATAGTAACGTTGAGAGTAATTTTGAGAGTTAGAAGAATATGAAAATAAACAAAGTCCTAGTGTTTGATGATTAACTGAGGGCATTGATCTTGTTATTATCCCTACTTAATTGAGATTTGGTCAGTTGTAATTTGTGTGAGTAGTTCGATCTGTAGGTCACAAGAAACTTAAGTTAAATGACATTCAAAATCCAATCTTAAGTGAAAACATGCAAAGGAAGACCAATGGTGAAGCTTCTACCTCTACATTGAGTGGGAAATGGTGGAAAAAAATTATACTTGTGGGAGAGGTTTGTGCACGTTAGAAATCTTAGAAAAGAAAAAAAATTTAAAAAAAATTGAATTTACAAGTTTTTGTGCAACCTGAAAATTTTAAAATTTTTCATTATTAAAAATATACATGTTTTCCTTCATTTTCCAACTATTTGGTCAAGAAAATTCTTGTATTTGACAAAAATTTCATCACAACACACTTACTTGACATTGTACACCTTGCCCAACCTCCCTTGACCATTGCTAAAGTTGTGGTTACAAAGAAAATATGAAATTATATTTCAAATGTTAAAACATAAAAAATTTATAAATTTTTTAGAATTTTCATAATATGCACCATCTTAATTTTTTTTTCATTTCCTAACTTTCCTTTTTTCTCTTTTTCTTTTCCTTTTCCTAAATTTCCGTTTTTTAGATTTTTGATATACAAAACGAGCTTGATAGAAAAATTTAAAATTTTTCAATATACACAAATACCTAAAAATCTAAAAAAATTTAAATTCTTTTCCTTTCCTAGGATTTTCGACATACACAAACCCCTATTGGGATCCAAACATTTGCTCCTCATCCTCTTTGATGTAGTGGAATGGAGAAAGAGAAAGGAAACAACACACACAACATAGGGTTTTTACATAGTTTGACAATTTGCCTACTCCATTGAATGATGGTGGGAATCTCATTGCTTCAGCTCACAAGCTTCCGATGTATACAAGCACCAACTTACAACACTATAGCAGCTCCTCTCCTCTTACACATGCAGCCTCACTCTTGGGACGGGCATCGTCTCTCTCTTCATGCACGCAGCAGTCACACCACTCTCACCGATTATGGTTCATAGGATTACAACATGCTCTATTTATAGAGCAACACATCAAACCCTAAAGGACAAACAATCTTATCTATCGATCTGGATCCATCATCAACAAATTTGACATGGCTACCCTTCTATCCAGTAGTTGGCTGGATCCTCTGACGGCTGCCCGGATGCCTCCGGTGGCCGATCCTCCAACCCTCCTTGCCTCTACGGCCGTAACTCTATGACCTTTAGTCAACGGCCTGCCATAACTCTATGGCCCGCCGTAACTCTATGGCCTTTAGTTTACGACATGTCATAACACTACAGACTTCATGTTTACACTCATCCTTAGTGAGCTACGTCCGGTTCCTCACTCGACTGTCTATCTCTTGTTGGCTATCGAACATCTGGGCGGACCTCCATGACCTCTTCCTGTCCACAGCATCCTAGCCAGCTGCAGGTGCTAGCTATCGTCTCTCGTCTGCTAGTTGCTACCTACATCCCTTGCTACTGCCTACATCCCCGGCTTCTACTTGAATCTGCCTTCATCAAATCAGGCTTCACGATCTATTCCAACTGCAACATCCTAGTTGGATATAGGTGTTGGTTGCCGCCTCTCATCTTCTAGCTGCCGCCTGCTTCCATTGACTACCGCTTGCCTCTCCATCGAGTTAGGCTCCACACCACAAATCCAACAATCTCCCACTTGGAGACTAACTTCATGGCTTATCTTTTTTCTTGAGTTGTCCTTGCAACTCTGTGTTTTACAGGCTAACACACAACTTCTTCAATGTTTTTCCAGGCTAACACATAACCCCTTCCAATGTTTTTTAGGCTAACACACAACCTCTTCCAGTGTTTTTCGGGCTAACTCACAACCATGTAACACACCTCTCCTTGGTGACACTAGAGCTTTTGAAATGGGCTCAATTCTATTAACCTAGTCGCACATCTTCTGGCTGACCCACCTGAGACTCCCAAGTGCTTGTAGTCTCCTTTTGAAACAGTCTTCCTTCATCGAGCGATGGATCTCTCCTCGACCTTCCTATGTTCATTCGCGAGCCTTCTTGCATTGCTCTTGACTCTCCACTTCATCCCATATCATAGATGAGTCTTGTTTGCAACACCCCTTCTTTTGTTGACATTCCTCCTGGAACCTATCACTGAGCCAACAGACCCTCCGGCTACCAAGTCACTATTGCCGGATTCCACCTCCGACGTTCCAGAAACTAATTCTCTCTCAGCAGGCACCCCTTCCTTGAATGTCATCCCCTTACGCACTCTACTAGGGACTCTGTAGAGCGTTCTGATCTTCCACCTCTTGGCCACTGTCTCTATCGCACTGGTTACCGCCCATTGAGCCCCACCCAAGTCTACATGGTAACCCTTCTGATTCAACTGACTTACCAAGATCAAGTTTCTGGCTAAGTCATGAACATATCGAACACCGTCCAACTCCCACTAACCTTCGTTGGTTAGAATTTTCACGGAACCCTCACCAAGCACGTTTAGGTTCCCCCCGTTTGCAAGGTGGACTTTCTTCTTCCGAGTTGCGACGTACCCATGCAACAACCCCTTCTCGTGGGTGGAATGGAAGGATGCGCTCGAGTCCATGACCCAGGTGGAAGATGGACACTCCAAACTGTAGATCAGGGCATCGTCTTGTAGCTCCTCGTTGGCTATGTTGACAGATCCCTCTTCGTGTGCCTTCCCCTTGTCTGTCCTCGGGGCTTCACAACTTCTGCTTAGGTGGCCCTTCTGGCCACAGTTCCAGCACACAACATCCTTTAGACTCTGTCGTCTCGTTCCACCACCATCCTGGTCGTTGCAACGACCGCCTTCATTCCACTGACTTTGTCGTCAGCTTCCAGCCTCAATGTGAAGGGCTGCTCCGGATGCCTACCCCTCTACATTGCTCCTTCGATGAACATCCTCATTTAGGATCAGATCTCGGACATTATCCAGTCGTAGCTTCTTGTGTCCCAAAGAGCTACTAACTCTTGTTACAACCGCAAACCAACTTTCTGGCAACGATGATAGCAAAATTAGTGCCTTAATCTCCTCATCGAAGGAGATCTCCACTGAGCCCAATTGAGAGATCAACGTGTTGAACTCGTTGATGTGCACTGTGACAGGCTTCCCTTCAACCATCTTCAGGTTGAACAGCCACCTCATCAAAAATACTTTGTTCGACACCACCAACTTCTCGTACATGTTAGACAATGCTTTCATCATATCAGTCGTTGTCCTCTCCTTGATGACATTGAACGCAACGTTCTTTGTCAATAGTAATCTGACTACTCCTAATGCCTTCCTATCCAACCGCTCACACTCTTCCTGGCTCATCTTCTCGATTTTTACCCTATCAACAATGCGTCTAAGTCTCTCATGTAAAGGTAGTCCTCCACCTGTACCTTCTAGAACCCAAAATCCTTTCCATCAAATTTCACCACCATGAACTTGTTCTCACCCATGGCTCCCACGTCTTCTAGAATCTACATGCCTCTACCTGGCTGTCAATCTGTACAACCGATTGTCGCCCTTCCTTATGGACATCACCTCCTCTAGATGCCCACCTACACCTAGTGGCAAGCCTCTCCGTATTCTGCTCTCTCCAGCCAAGTGCCGACCTGCTCTAGATAGATGTCGACTTTTTCGCCGCAATTGTACAAAGTTGAACCTCCTCCAACTTGCCTTTGATACCAGTTGTTGGAATCTGGACATTCACTTCTCGTGCACTCATCCTCTCCGACGGGTGGAATGGAGAAAGAGAAAGGAAACAACACACACAACATAGGGTTTTTACATGGTTCGACAACTTGCCTACTCCACGGAACGGTGGTGGGAATCTCATTGCTTCAGCTCACAAGCTTCCGATGTATACAAGCACTGACTTACAACACTGTAGCAGCTCCTCTCCTCTCACACATGCAGCCTCACTCTCAGGATGAGCGTCGTCTCTCTCTTCATGCATGCAACTGTCACACCACTCTCACCGATTGTGGTTCATAAGGTTACAACATTCTCTATTTATATAGCAATACATCAAACCCTAAAGGACAAACAATTTTAGCCATTGATCTGGATCCATCATCAACAGATCTGATGTGGCTGCCATTCTATCCGACAACTGGCTGGATCCTCTGGTGGTTGGTCCTCCAGCCACTCCTTACCTCTGCTGCTAGTCGTAACTCTATGGCCTTTAGTCTACAGCCCACCGTAACTTTACAGTATTTAGTTTACAACCCGTCGTAACACTACAGACTTCATGTCCACGCTTGTCCTTAGTGAGTCACGTCTGGTTCCTCACTTGGCTGCCGATCTCCCGCCAGCTACTAGACATCTAGCTGGATCTCTAGCCGAACCTCTGGCTAGACCTCTATAGCCTCTTCTTGTCCACAACATCCTAGTCAGCTCCAGGTGCCAGTTGCCGCTTGCATCCCCAGCTTCTGCCTGACTTTGCCTTTATCAAATCTGGCTCCACGATTTGTTCCAACCACAACATCCTAGCTAGATACAGGTGCCGGTTGTCGCCTCTTGTCTTTTGGCTGCTACCTGCTTCCACCAGCTGCCACCTGCCTCTCCATCGAGTCAAGCTCCACACCACAAACCCAACAACCCCCATATATAGTAAATTATAATGTAAAACTTTGTAAAAAAAATTTATATAATAATAATAATAATAATATGTCACGAGATTATTCACTAACTCTACTCCCCTATTCCGAGAGTGGGAAAAAGTGATTTTTAGGTAAATGATTTTGATATGGGAGGAGGGGCAAGAGTGATTTTAATAATGAAAGGAGTAGATTAAAATGAAAAGAGTAGATTAAGAAATGTGAATGTTATTATAAAAATAAAAATACTTCTAAAAATTAAAAGTAAGAAAGTGAACGATGTCATAAAAATGTATAAGAAATTAAAATTTCAGTTTCAAAACAACCATCACCACCAATGGTTTAATGTGTATAATACTTAATTCTGAAGACAAATTGAATGGTCGATAACATTCCATATTGCTTGTGATGCTCGTCAAGTTGGGAAACAATTTTGACTCTTTTTTCCTTCAACTAATTCACATGCTTTTAAACCTTTTGATTTAATTCATACTAATATTTTGGGTAATTTTAATATACTTGCTATTAATGGTGCACATTATCTTTTAACTCTCATTTATGATCATAGTAGATTTACTTAGATTTTTCTCATCAAAACAAAATTTGTTGTCTTTGATTGTTTAAAGAAATTTTTTACTTATGTTATAAAAAGCCTTAGATTTGATAATGGTGGTGAATTTACTTAAGAATCTATTGAAAAATTTCTTTTAAAACAAGACATCATTTATGGTCGAAGTTGTTCTTACACTTCACGATAAAATGATGTTGTGGAACGAAAACATCGGCATATGTTGAATGTTGCTCAAAGCCTAAGAGTGAATGTTAATCTCCCATTATCCTTTTGGATAGAGTGTATTATAATTGTGGTTTACTTAATAAACCGTATGTCAAGTGCCATAATCAAAAATAAAATTCCTTATGCTATCTTTTTTAATGATGATTTTGATTACATAAATCTTAAAGTTTTTGGTGTCTTTATTTTGTTACGAATGTCAACTATCAATATAAATTTGGTATTAGAACTAACTTATTCACTTGTAGACACTTGTAACCATAAAAAAATTAAAAATAAGCTACAAGGGGGAGTATTAAAGTAGTTTGACATTGATAAATGTAAAGAATAAATTGAACTTAATATATAAACAACTCTTCCACTCATTACCAATTGATTTTAAGATAGAATTTTAACAACTTAGACAAACTAGATCTATATTTCAATAACATATATAGATTCATAATTTTAAAAATATTTCTATATTCAAAGAAAAATTCCTATTTTATAAAAACAAGAAACAGTTATTTCTTGGTCATTCACAAGACCCAATAAAGTTAGCATGATCTAATACAGTTAAATTATGTTGTTAATAAGTAAACTTGAAATTGAATTATGTCTAACTACCCTTCAAGTTGATATAGGGTACCAAATAAATTAAATTTTGTAGAAAGTTTTTGTATTTTATTTATTTGATTTTATTATTGTATTTTTTAAAATTGGTTGTAATTTTTGTAAATTTTATTTTTTAATCCTTATATTTTCAGTTTTCTTTAACAAAAATTTCCTAAATCTTCTAAAATTACACTTAAGTCCACTCTCTTCTAAAATAATTTTCAATTGTTTATTTTAAAAAGGATTATTTTTAAAAAACTAATAGAGACATCACTACCTTTTTTTGCTTTTGTTTTTAAATTTTACTTGACAAAAACTTGCTAAATTTTCTAAAGTTGAACTTAAGTCCATCAATGATCTTCTCATTCTTATTTCTTCACACTTATTTTTGTACTCCATCCTCTTCTAATTCTCAATTCCTAAGTCTCAATTGTCAATTTTTTTTTAATTTTAAAATAGAAAAAAAAATTAAAATTATTTATGTACATTAAAAAAATTTTAAAATTAATTTTAAAAATTATAAAAATTTTATATTTTAATATTTTTAATATTTTTAATATAATTCTATATTTTATGTAACGAAGTGATAATTTGCAAAAATTGAGAAGCAAGATAGATCAGACGGCCGAGAACATCCCATCGCCATAATCATGTCTGCATAAGCTTGGGAAGCAAGCACGCACGCAATCATGGCAGCGAAGACTTCTAACTATAAATAAGCCACCTCCACCACCGGCCCCGTAGGCCACGCCAGCGGCTCACGGTAACGCTGCGATCGTCTTCCTCCCCTCTTCTTCTTTAGGGTTTCAGCTTTCCTCTTCTATCCTCGCATGGACCGCGGCGATCGCCAGTGGGATCTTGTTGTTAAGGCAACGACTACTGCACACCTCTTCCCTTTCCGTATGCTGCTTGAATTTCGCTTTCCTTCTTCGAACTTTCTTGATTTGTTTGATTTATTTGTGTAGTTGTTGACTTTAATGCTTGATTTCGCCCTTTTGTGCAATGGTTGTTGTAACCGGCGATCGAAGAATGTTCAATTTGGAATGATGATTGTTGTGGCTGATCAATGTTGCTATGGTCGGTTTGTTAGGGATGATTTTTATTTACTTTCTTTGCTCTATCGTTAGCAAGTGTGATGCATGCTTCGATGCCTGGTAACGTCTCAGGTGTTGGCTAAATGTTTGTGTTGGAATGTTTTTTTGTGTCAAAAGAGGGCTTGGGATAGGTAGTCCGTGCTAACCAGATTTGAATCAAATACAATGATAAAAAAATATGTGGAAGTAACGTAGAAACAAAAATGGGGAAGCAATTGATATATTGCATTTTTGTAGATAGGACTGTTTAGCATTTTTATTTATTTCTTTACGTGCTGATTTATTTCTATCCACTTTTTATTTTGTTTGTATTCTTCGTCTGACGTGATTCTACATATTCAAATATATTCCTGAATAAATTCTTTTTAGCCTATTTAGTCCTTTCTGTAGCGATTCATTCATCTGATTTGTCATTGCTGTTTCATTGTTGATTGTTAGATTTGTTGCTCATTAAATCAGTTTGTGAACGTTGTACTGCATAATACGTATACATAATACGGAACATTTCTGTTCTTATTTGGCATTTAGTTTGCAAAAAGCTGAATGTTCAAATATCAGTAGAACGATTTTCTTACATGAATTACATAACTTGGAAACATAAAAATAGAAGATTGGAAAATCATTAGCTGTGGCAATTCAAAAAGGAATGAATCTCTGTGAGCCAGCTTGTGACCATGTTGCTGTATTTTTCTTTATACATTTTAGCTCCAACATGAATTATAAATTGCTCCCCCTTCAATGCATACCCACTTATGTTCTATAGTGTTCTGTGCTGATGTATCCACACCTTTTCTTGAGGTTGGAAACTTTCCAAGAATACCAGAGACTTCTTGATCACATATCTTTTAAACATTCTTATTAGAAACCTATGACGTGCATGGCCACGCAATATTTGGTGCTATAATTTATATTCATGAGTATTGCATATTTTAGCATTACCTTTTTCTACCTTCCAAGATGTGCTAGTATGTTCTTTCATATTTTACTTTTGTGTGGTTATTGATAATCTTACCACAACCTACAATTTTAATTTCCAATTATTTCAACTTTTATATGTACGCATTGTAGATGTTTTTCACTGAATTTGTTTCATTGATTTTTTAGGTGAAGTATGGAGACACTGTCCGACGGTTTAATGCATGTGTCATTGGAACATACATGGGCATCAAGATGAAAAAATTGAGGGAAAAAATCATTAATCTTTTCAAGCTTAGCCCAGATATTGACATCATTATGACTTACACTGATGTAGATGGTGATTTAGTTACACTTGTCAATGATGATGAGTTAGAGGATGCTGTTGTTTTTCAGCGTTTAAATCCCCTTAGGATAAATGTCCAACTGAATGCCAATAATGCAACCAATAATATTGATGCAAAGCGTCATTCCGCAAATTCATCAGAATTTTCCATGCCACAATCATTTCCCATGGATTTTGCACTTTCTGAAGCCTTGAAATCTGTACCGGAGCCAATTGGGAGTGCAATTTCAAAACTATCTCAAGATATTGTTTGTAAGACATTGGAATCTGCTCCAGCAATTACAGCAATGGTTGAACACTTCACAAAATTAGGACTTTCTCATGCTCTCTCTCTGGGCGCTACTTGTCAGGGTGATTTACCTTTCAACAATGGTGGAGTTTTTGCTGATTTACCCAATTTAGAAGTGTGTTCAAGTGCCAAGCCTGTTTATCAAAGTCTGGAAAAGAAAGATAAACAACTTGAAATTGGTAAGCCACAGAAAAATTATAAGGATCTGATATTAATTTTAACCTTTCAACTACTCCAAATAACCATTGTCTATCTTGTATGTAGAGATGTTAATGGGTCATGTTGGTACGGTTTGACCTTGTTGGTCAATGGCACACCACGACATAAAAAAATTTTCGTGTCGTGAGTTGTGCCTAGGTTGGACCTTCAGGTCGTTTGTGTCATATCGATACGATACGAATTTTAACACGAAATACGTATGACTCGGCCCAGCAAGAGACTACCAAGTGGGTTGTGGGAAGGGAACGTTGGTCGCGGGAGTGGGGGTGGACCAGGTCATGCGTTGGGGTGAATGATTGCATGTGTGGGAGGGGGTTGAATAGGTCGTGTGGTTGGCAAGGGGGATGAGCTGTCTGGTCATGTGACTAACGGGGTGAACGGTCGTGTGGGGGGATGGGCCATTTGGTCGTGCGACTGACAGGGTGAATAGTCGTGTGTATCGGTGTGCGGGAGGGGGTTGAATGGGTCGTGTGGCTGACGGGGGGATGGGTTGTCGAGTCACTTGGTCGGCTAGGGTTGTGCGGCCAACGGGGTGAACGGTCGTGTGCGTGGGAGGAGGCAGAACGGGTGGTGTAGTCGATGGGGGGACGGGCCACTAGGTCATTAGGTCGGGCAGCCAGAGTGAACGGTCATGGGGGGGGGCGGGGGGGAGGGCCCGTTGGGGAACCGTGTCTAGGTCAGCTGTCGGGTCACGGCTTGTAAGGTGCAATGCAGCAACAGTCGGCACGTTTCCACCCAACGATTGGCTGTCACCTTAACTACTCAATCAACTTTTTCTTTATAAATTGAAGGAGTTGGATTTTATTTTTCTCCCAATTTACTCCTCATCTCCTTCACTCCAAATTTTCCAAACTCCAATCTCAATTCTCAAATCTTTATTCTCAATTCTCAATTTTTCAAATTTTCTTACTAAAGTCACAAACAATGGCACACTACCAAGGCTAAAGTTGGAGGCTACGGATATCTTCAAGAAAATTTTCCTGAAGTTGAAGTAATGTTATCAATGGAGACTACTGGAGCTTCAACTTCAACTGTGCCGTCGAGGAAGTCTTGGAAGAGAGTTTTCATCTGGTCAAAGTCAAAGTACACAATCATGATGAAAGATATGGCGGATAGCACATAAGAGGAATGAGTCTTCTGCAACCTCTGTAACGTCGACTTCTCTTGCAAAACGTCTGGCGATATAGGTCATTTAACTAGGCATATTAGTACATGTGAAAATAGGAATAAGAATAAAATAATTCAAATCTAACTCTCTTTTACTCCTAAAGGTAGTATTAATTCATGGACTTATGATCTAAAAGGGTTAAGGACTTGCATGTTAAATTTATTTATTCAGAAGATTTACCAATAACTTTTAGAGAAAATAAAAGTTTTGATAATTATATTAGTAAAGCATATTATCTACAATATAAATGTGTATCTAAAAATACTATTAGGTCAGATATTATGAATTCATTTAATAAGTTTAGATTAGAACTTATTAATGTTATGAGTACAATAATAACATGTATAGCATGCTTCAGATATTTAGTTAGGTAGAACTAAAGATGGGTACATGACTATAATTGCACATTATATTGATCAAAATTGGGAGAAGCTTCAACTTCAATTGTGCCGGCGATATAGGTCATTTAACTAGGCATATTAGTACATGTGAAAATAGGAATAAGAATAAAATAATTCAAATCTAACTCTCATTTACTCCTAAAGGTAGTATTAATTCATGGACTTATGATTTAAAAGGGTTAAGGACTTGCATGTTAAATTTATTTATTCAGAAGATTTACCAATAACTTTAGAGAAAATAAAAGTTTTGATAATTATATTAGTAAAGCATATTGTCTACAATATAAATGTGTATCTAAAAATACTATTAGGTCAGATATTATGAATTCATTTAATAAGTTTAGATTAGAACTTATTAATGTTATGAGTACAATAATAACATGTATAGCATGCTTCAGATATTTAGTTAGGTAGAACTAAAGATGGGTACATGACTATAATTGCACATTATATTGATCAAAATTGGGAGAAGCTTCAACTTCAATTGTGCCGGCGATATAGGTCATTTAACTAGGCATATTAGTACATGTGAA
>JAMKPZ010006403.1:0-10532 GCA_024699675.1 Amphibolis antarctica
GGACAATTGGAAAGGACCGACCTAGAAGAGATGTCCGTCCTCCCATTAGGTATGGCTATAGCAATTTGATTGCTTTTGCTCTACAGGTAGCTGTTGAGATGGAGGATTCTACAAAACCCTCCACATATGAAGCTGCTGTGAAGGATCCAGAAGCTGGCCTGTGGATGACAGCCATGGAAGAGGAGCTTCAGTCCCTCCATAAGAACCAAACTTGGACTTTAGTGAAACATCCTCATGGTAGAAATGTTGTAGGTTGCAAATGGGTCTTCAAGAAGAAAGTTCGAACACAAGGCAACCAGGGGAGTTTAATTTAAAGCAAGACTTGTCGCCAAAGGCTACTCCCAGAAAGAAGGCATTGATTTTCATGACGTTTTTGCTCCTATGGTACGTCATACATCCATCAGAGTTCTTTTGGCTATTGTTACAGCTTGTGATTTAGAACTTGAACAAATAGATGTCAAGATAGCTTTCTTACATGGGAATTTGGAAGAAGACATTTGGATGGAACAACCACCTGGGTTTGCTATGAAGAATAAGTTAGATATGGTTTGCAAATTAGATAAGTCTCTGTATGGACTTAAGCAGTCTCCACGTCAGTGGTATAAAAGATCTGATTCTTTTATTACTTCAGTTGGTTTCCATCGCAACAATTTTGATTCATGTGTTTATGTGAAGCCCTTGTTTGATAACACATACGTCTATTTGTTACTATATGTTGATGACATATTAATTGCTGCAAAGAATATTGAATTGATACAGGAGTTGAAGGACACATTGAAATCTGAGTTTGAGATGAAAAATCTAGATCCTGCTAGGAAGATACTTGGTATGGAGATTCAGCATGATAGAACTTCAAAGAAGTTATTTCTAAATCAATCCAAGTATATTGAAAAGATCTCGTGTAGATTTGGAATGGCTTCATGTAAAGCCATATCTACTCCTTATGATAAGAATCTCAAACTATCGTTAGCCATGTGTCCACAATCAGATACAGAGAAGCTTGATATGCAAAGAGTTCCCTATGCACAGGCTGTTGGAAGCCTGATGTACGCTATGGTATGTACTAAACCTGACTTGGCTTATCCTTTATCTGTTGTCAACATGTTCATGTCCAATCCGGGCAGGGAACATTGGAAGGCTGTTAAAAGGATATTTAGGTATCTGAAGGGAGCTTAGGAGATTGGGCTAATGTATGGTGCTGATCAAGCTTGTAACATGGCTGGATACACTGATTCAGATTTTGTAGGTGATATTGATAAAAGGAGATTACTATCTAGATATGTCTTCACTTTTGCAGGGTCAGTTGTGAGTTGGAAATCAACTCTACAGTCTACAGTTTCACTGTCTACGATAGAGGCTAAGTATGTTGCAATGACCGAGGCTGCAAAAGAGGGAATTTGGCTGAAAGGCTTACTTGGCGATTTAGGTTGGGAAATTGATAATGTAGATATATATTGTGATAGTCTTAGTACCATTTGTCTTGTCAAAGATAATGTCTTTCATGATAGAACTAAACGTATTGATGTTAAGTTTCATTTCCTCAGAAATGAAGATAGGATCAAGATTCTGAAGGTTTGCACTAAAGATAATCTAACTGATATGTTCACCAAGGGCGTTGTGGAGAGTAAGTTCAAGCATTGCTAATGCTTGGACTTACTAAATGTCTACTGTTGCAGCTGAAGGGCGGTTGATGTCTCTCCTTCTATCTTTGGAGTTTAAGTGGAGGTTGATTCAAGACAAGGTGGAGATTTGTTGAATATGTCTTGAATCTTATTATGTTTGTAAGAGCATTTTTGTCATAGATGATTAGCCACTATATAAGGTCATCCAAATGCCCAAAAGGGAATTAGGGTTTTTTGTGAGAGATCATTTTGTAACAAGAGAAGCTTTGTGTGAGGAGGCCGAGCCAACCCTTGGTGCGTTGGCCATCCCACTCTTCCCTTTCCCTTTCTCTTGTAATCCACCATTTGAAGATAGTGAAGAACCTAAGGAGAGACACCTGTGGAACCCTAGCTGCGCGTCCAAGCTGCCGCCAACCATGATTTCATCTTTCCTTCGTGTTTTCGCCCTCCTACACGTGTTAATCTCATTCGAATCTGCTGTGCTTGGATACCTCTGGAAGTAACAGATCATTATTCATAGAGTTGTTAGTCGTGCTATGTCGGCCCGATAAGGTACGATTTTCGTGCTGGCACGGCCCACACCACCAATGGGCTAGCCCATGCACGGCCCATGGCACGAAAAAATAATATTCGTGTCGATCAATGGCACGATTTTGACCAGCATGATTTTTAAATTAATTTATTATTTAATTAACAAATTACAACATTCTTCCTAGGACCCGACGCTGCGACCTAACGGCTAACCCAATGACCCAATGGCCCGTCTCCCTCGCCAGTTGCACGACCCGATGACCCGTGCCCCCCCTCCCGCTCACACGACCGTTCACCTCGTCAACCGCATGACCCAACGACCCGTGGCCCCCTCCCGGTGGCTCATCCCCCCTGCCAGCCAAGCAACTTGTTCACCCTGCCCCCCCCCCCCTCCTACACATGCGAACGTTCACCCTGCCGGCCTCACGACCCAATTGCCAGCCCAATGACCTAATGGTCGGTCCCCCCTGCCAACCACACGACCCGTTCACCCCACCAGCCGCACGACCCGACAGCCCGTGCCCCCCGTTGACTACACGACCCAGCGGTCCGTCCCCCTGCCAACCACACAACCCGTTCACCCGCCGGCTATCGGCCAAATGACTTGGCGGCCCATCCCCCTTACCAGCCACACAACCCATTCACCCCCTCGCGTGCACACGACCATTCACCCCACCGGTCGCACAACCTGGCAACCGGTCCCCCCACCCCTCCCGCGACCTAATTGTCGGCTCAGAAGACACTCTTAGTCATAGTCTCATGTTGAGCCGGGTCATGCTTATTTCGTGTTGAAATTCGTGTCATACCGACATGACACAAATGACCTAAAGGTCCAGCTTAAGTACAACCTATAGTACGAAAAAATTTTCGTGTTGTGCCATTGATCAACACAATCAAATCAGGCTGAGCCATACTAACACGATCCATTGACATCTCTAATTATTCATGAAACCAAAGTGATAAATAATTAGCAACAATGTCAGCATCCAGATTACATTCATTGAACTACAAGCATTGAACGAGCACGTATGCAGCTGGTCCTTTCGTCTTTCGCGTAGGCATGCATGAAGTGGAACAGAGAGGAGAGGCGAGCGGTGGCAGTTTATTTTTTTTGTGTGTGCGCGTCAATCTACGGTCTTTAATAAATACCAGAGTAAGGTAAAATTCAGGACCGTCGGAAAAATACATGATTAGTGTGGTAATATTGTTGATTAGTATTAAAGAAAGCAGTTAGGTGAATAATATATGGAAAATTAAGCAAAAGAAAGAGCAGGTACGCCATTGCTGCAATAATGGATGGCAAGGGTAGGTAGAACGTCTCATTCATAGAAAGTGATCGATGGGCCAACCACTGGTGTCGGTGGAAAAATGAGAAAATTGAAAAAAAATTAAAATTATTTTTATTTTAAAAATTTTAAAAAATTATAAATATTTTATATTTTAATATTTCATATTTTTTGTATAGTTGCAAGTAGAGATTAAGTAAGATGCATAAGTTTGGGTGAATGTATCATGATGAAATTTTTATTAATTGTAAAAAAAAATTTATATATGTTATAAAAAAAATTTACATTTTTTTTACATTTTATGAGATATATAAATACTTAAAATTTTAAAAAAAATTAAAATTTTATTTTTCTAAGATTTCTACGGACACAAATCCCCCCTCCCCTAAAAACAATTGCTTGATTATTTGCTTGTATTGTTTGTATAACTAGTAGGTCCATTTTTCTTTTAGAATGATTGTTTGTAAAAATATTGAAAGTGGACTTATATATTAATAAAATTTAATTGAGTAGTTAAAGAGATTTTTACTATATAAGTATAATCTTCATCAGTAAGTAATCTAATATAAGACTATCATTTAACACTCCTACATGTGCACAACATGTATTTTTGTTTTTACTTTTGGTGAGAGATGAGACCCACGATTTGATGTTCTAATACTATATTGAAAGTAATTTCATATATCAATAAAAATCAGTTAAATAGTTAAAAAGATTTTTACTGTATTATAAGTTCAGTATTCAACAATAAGATATTCGATATAAGACTATTATCCAACATAACGTACACTTTGAAAGTTCTTTAAATAAATTGCTTGTGATAATTAGTGTTAAATGTTGATCACAACTCTATTACCATGTATTTATTTTTGTTAAAAACTTTTCAACTCTAACATTCAATGGTAACTAAAATTAAGAACTGCACGGCCTAAATTAAGTAGTGTGCAAATTAAAAGATACATAAATGTGCTGTTTGTTCGTCCGTTCGTTTTTCCGGTGGATTGGGGGTGGAATTAATCGGTAAAAAAAAGAAATAGAGCGTGCAGCCATCATTCATCATATTTGGTTCGGCCCATCTAACTGCACCATTTTTTCAACGACTCTAATTAACAGCTAAACACCAGGTTATCGATCTAATTAATGATGCAGTTCTAGCCTGGAACAAGTTCAATTTGTTGCATGGTCAGGCGTACTTCAAATGACAATCGACGAGTTGAAGGTGAACCACATGTATGAAACGCAACAGTTGGTAAATTGAAACTAATTACCGGGCCGGCCTTCACCGCCAGCTCGACACCACCACGACGAATGACGACAGACGAAGCGATAACGATGACAGTGATAATAATAATAATTCAAGTCGTGCACGTGGTGGGTGGTAGGTGGCACTGATCCGACAACTGGCTAGCACGTGCCTACGCGTCACTCATCTACAATCCAGAGAGATGGCAGGCCCAACAATAACAAGTTTGTGTTTTTGTGATAAAAAGCAATAACGTATGTTTTTCGAAATAGACGGGCACAAAAAAGGCATTAATTAATTACCAACTCCTCAGCCAATGAACCAACCATCCTACTTTACAAGTTAATTTGTACTTTGCACATGGTGTGCGTGCATTTATTTTGGTGTTAGGAGCAGATCGATGCGTCTAATGATTACGTTTAGAAATTAAGGTCCTTCTTTGTATTAATTTATATCTCCTACCTATTTTTAATCCATGTTAGATTATTTCAATACCCTGCTACGGACGTACAACCATTTTTATTTTTCGATCGGATACATGTGTGCGGACTTACTAAAATCTGGTATCAAGAACGTGCACCACATATATATATATGGATGAGATGTTATGTAAGAAAAACCAATAACCAATTAAGTCATGCATGCATATAATATGCATGTATTTGCCGGGTTGAAATGAGTGGAAAGGTAATCACCTGAGTCCTGAGGAGTGCAAGGAGCTGATGGAGGGCATGCATTCCA
Organism: Amphibolis antarctica; assembly: GCA_024699675.1. Classification (NCBI taxonomy): domain Eukaryota; kingdom Viridiplantae; phylum Streptophyta; class Magnoliopsida; order Alismatales; family Cymodoceaceae; genus Amphibolis; species Amphibolis antarctica. The sequence goes on from JAMKPZ010006403.1 coordinate 5,424, forward strand.
TAGCTAGATTGGAGGCGATCAATGGCGGGGCATGCATGTAACTTATTAATGACCAATTGCGATAATTGATGGGTTAATTAGATAGAGTAACGATATTTGTAATTAATTTGTATATATGGATAAATGTAAAAATCAATATTATTATCACATATGTATATATATATAAGAGTGTAACTGTGGTGATGGAGTGTACTTGTGGTGAGTGCAGGGAGAATCGAGATGGACATAATCAGAAAAATCAATATTGAATTGGTCACGGGTTTGGTGGCTGAAACCTTGCATGGACCCAATTCAAGAAGAAATAATTGGTGGGCGTGAGGACCACTCGAATCCAGACGGAAAGAAATTAAGGTCCACGGGCCACAGCAGACACGAGCTTGCTGGCCGGCTACTAGCCAGGAAAGCAAACTAACCATTTTTACATCCTTTTGGGGTTATTAAGGAGGAAAATTATTCATTTAGCCACTGATCTGATCGACCCTCTGACCTCTGTTTCTTGAGGAAAATTGCATCTCTGATCACCGTCAATTAATAATATCGGCACAGTGTGAAAAAAGCGCATGTTGAATAGATTATTCTTACCAAATGCAATGGCGGCAACAGAAATTTATAATCAAATTTGCGTACAATTAAGGAGGCAGCCGTAATGTAGAAGAGCGTATATATATATATATATACACACACACATATGAAGAAACTTTGCTGCTTAACTAGGGAAGAAATTACGCCCACAACGGCCGATCCACCAACAAGTTTCAAAGGGACCGGAGAGGAGGAAGCGTATTTATCTTGAGAATGGTAAATATTTAAAAGTCATGATACAAACCGTAACGGCACAATGCGTGGACGTGTTTCTCTCCGCATAACATCCCGGAGGTTGTGTGCGGCGGTGCGAGACGACTTTTGTGATGAAGTGTGAACCTCATCTTCCAGCGTTGCATGAGAAAGACAGATTTGAATTTTGAAGGTTAGATTTAATTAAAAATATTATCGTCACCATCGCAGAACAGGAAAAACTTTTGGTGAGATGCAAATGGCATCTTCGGTTATAGCTTTTTTTTTTCTTTTTGAAAGTATATTCGGTTATAGCCATTCGGCACTCCATTTTATTTGTATAATAAGACTTTTAAAAAAAATAAACTAAAATTATGGTCCGACCCGGGCACGGCGTGTAAAGGATGCAGATAGAGATGTCAATGAGCCGTACTGGCACGGCCCAGTACGGCTCGGCACGGTCAAATTGTGTCGGTCAATAGCACGGTATGAAAATTTTTCGTGTTGTGGGTCGTACCTAGGCCAGATCCCTAGGTAATTCGTGCCGTACTGGCACAACATGAATTCTAGCACAAAATAGGCATCGCCCAGCTCAGCATAAGATAGGCTATCGTGTTGTGCAAGGGGGGGGATAGGCCGTCGGGTCACTAGGCCGGTCGTCAAGTTGTGTGGCTAGCAAGGTGAATGATCATGTACATGAGAGGAGACAGAATGAGTCGTCTGACTGGTGGGGGTAATGGCTTTTGGGTCATTGGGCCGACAGCTGGGTGAACGATCATGTGCGCCGATGCGTGGGAGTGGGCTAAAAGAGTCATGTCGCTGGTGGGGCGACGAGCCGCCAGGTCACTAGGCCAGCCGCCAGGTTGTGCGGTTGGCAGGGTGAACAGTCTTGTGCGCAAGATGAGGTAGAACGGGTCGTCTGGTCGGCGGGGGTAATGGCTTTCGGGTCATTGGGCCAGCAACCAGGTGAATGGTCGCGTGCACCGGTGTGCGGGAGGAGGTTGAACGGGTCGTGTCGCCGGCAGAATGATAGGCCGCCAACAGGATAATGTTATAAGTACAATAATGACATATATAACATGTACATCAAATATTTGATCGGATAAAACTAATAATAAGTACATAACTATAATCACGAATAGTACCGTGTCAACATAGAAATCATGTCGTGTCGACATAAAAATCATATCAAACGTGGGTCCACGTGAACGTGGATAAGCACGCCCAACCAAACACGCAAGCAAATTTGGCAGCATCGGCTCCTTCCGCGTCTATAAATGCGCGCCTGCAATCCTCCGCGTATTTTCGTCCAAGCCTGCCTGCCTCCTGCCCATAACATACGCTCCTTCGTCCCAGCCACCAACTAGGATCCATGTGTGGAATTCTGGCAGTCTTGGGCTGCTCCGATGACTCCCAGGCCAAGCGCGCCCGAGTGCTTCAGCTCTCTCGCAGGCACTCCATCATCCTTGCTTCCCGTCCTGGCCTTACTTGATTAATTGAATCCTACAGCTGCTAGCTATATGCGTAGACGAATCATGTTTTTTTCGAAACTATCTCCCTGCATACTGATATTCCATCCAGCCAGTCTCCCCACGCATGCGTACCTAAACTAAATAATATAAATTACGTACGTGCGTTGTTTTGTCAACTTAATTAATTATCAACGAAGGACTTCTTTCTTTTCTTTTTCTTTTTTTTTAAAAGGTACCGATACCAAAGGCATCTTCGTGATTGTGTCAATTCAACTGTCATTTAGTCAGATTTTTCGCCATATTTTGTGTTTCGAGGAGGTTGATCCTTTACACCAAGCGATTTATTTATTTATTTTTCCCTTCCCACCGTCCATGGCTCATGGCTGCAGGCTGAGGCACCGGGGACCGGACTGGAGCGGCATCTACCAGAAGGGGGATTGCTTCTTGGTCCATCAGAGGTTGGCTGTAATCGACCCCGCCTCCGGAGACCAACCCCTCTACAACGAGGACGCCACCATCGCCGTCACAGTCAGTCCACCCCTTCTTCGATCTCTACTCCCCATGTCTCATTCGAGATCGTAATATCTTTTGCCTCAAAAAAGTTTTGTAAGCGTGCTCATCGTCTCTATCCTTCGGAAAAACATAAAAAAAGGAAGAGGAGGCACGCACATCGTCTACTTGCTGAAATGCCTGCTACGCTTATAAACTGACGACTGCTCCCGCGCAGGTCAACGGGGAGATATACAACCATCAAGTCCTTAGGAACAAACTGTCCCATCACACCTTCAGGACTGGAAGTGACTGTGACGTCATCTCCCACCTGGTGAGGCTTCCGCGCGCCTTTAAATTTAATGTACATCGAGTCCTGCATGCTCCCCAACAAGTGTTTGGGACTGACGATTAATTCTGTTGGTGTTCTTCTCAAGTACGAAGACTACGGGGAAGACTTCGTGGATATGTTGGATGGGGTGTTCTCCTTTGTGCTGCTGGACGCACGCGACAGCAGCTTCCTGGTCGCTCGTGACGCGATTGGCATCACTCCCCTCTTCATTGGTTGGGGGCTGGACGGTATGCTATTCCAGCCAGCCCAAACCCACAAACGTGTCCATCCTTTTTTCTTAATTAATCAAGACTTGGAATATATATATTCGGTGATGTTGTATGTGTTCTCTTTGTTTTAATCAGGCTCTGTTTGGATATCGTCGGAGATGAAGGGGCTAAACGATGAGTGCGAGCACTTCCAGATCTTCCCCCCCGGTCACCTGTACTCCAGCAAAAATGGTGGTTACCGCAGGTGGTATAACCCACCATGGTATCCCGAGCTTGTTCCATCCGTACCATATGATGCGTTGGTGCTGAGGAAGGCATTTGAAGACGTAAGAATATTCGTGGTGGTCGACTCACCTCCTCTGTTCGGATTTCAGACTCGTGGCATATGCCTAATTAATTATTAAATGAAACTAAAAAAAAGTCAATAAAGGTATTGTTTATTTCCAACCATGAACATAAAGTATTGCCTGCCTGCTCTGCGCAGGCCGTGATTAAGAGGCTCATGACAGATGTGCCCTTCGGAGTTCTACTCTCCGGAGGGCTGGACTCTTCCTTGGTGGCTTCGGTTAGTGCTCGCCATTTGGGGGGCACACAAGCTGCAAAACAGTGGGGAACTCAGCTCCACTCCTTCTGCATAGGTCTAGAGGTAGGTCAGTGGCGCACGGTATCGTGGATGATGCCGGCCTTCACCGTCCATCGATCTGATTTTACCGTGTATCCATCTCCCCCAACGGAAAACTACTGGATTTCCTAATATATTAATTGTCACCACGTACTCCAAGTCTTCCGTTTGAATTCTGTTGCAGGGCTCACCCGATTTAAAGGCTGCAAGGGAGGTTGCCGATTATCTAGGCACTTTTCATCATGAATTTCACTTTACGGTGCAGGTATGCGGATCCTTTTGGCGTCGGTCTGCCTCGTAAATGCAAAGCATGACTAACAAACACACATGTTCCTTGTCCACTGCAGGATGGTATTGATGCCATCGAAGATGTCATCTACCATGTCGAAACATATGATGTCACAACAATCAGAGCAAGTACACCCATGTTCCTGTTGTCCCGCAAGATCAAGTCCTTGGGCGTGAAGATGGTTATCTCGGGTGAGGGCTCGGATGAGATTTTTGGTGGTTATCTGTACTTCCACAAGGCTCCTAACAAAGATGAGTTCCATCAGGAAACATGTAGAAAGGTATATTAATGATGGTCGGTCGTGCACGCCACACCACACCACACCACAAGCTCAATTTGCTCTGATTATCTAGGCTGTGATTAGCTCTGAGTATCTGCCACACCACACCACAAGCTCAATTTGCTCTGATTATCTAGGCTGTGATTAGCTCTGAGTATCTGCCACACCACACCACAAGCTCAATTTGCTCTGATTATCTAGGCTGTGATTAGCTCTGAGTATCTGCCACACCACACCACAAGCTCAATTTGCTCTGATTATCTAGGCTGTGATTAGCTCTGAGTATCTGCCACACCACACCACAAGCTCAATTTGCTCTGATTATCTAGGCTGTGATTAGCTCTGAGTATCTGCCACACCACACCACAAGCTCAATTTGCTCTGATTATCTAGGCTGTGATTAGCTCTGAGTATCTGCCACACCACACCACAAGCTCAATTTGCTCTGATTATCTAGGCTGTGATTAGCTCTGAGTATCTGCCACACCACACCACAAGCTCAATTTGCTCTGATTATCTAGGCTGTGATTAGCTCTGAGTATCTGCCACACCACACCACAAGCTCAATTTGCTCTGATTATCTAGGCTGTGATTAGCTCTGAGTATCTGCCACACCACACCA
>JAMKPZ010006404.1:0-10624 GCA_024699675.1 Amphibolis antarctica
AATTTGTTTAAATGTAATTGTAAATTTGTAATAATGTAAATATAAAATACGTAATTCATTAATAAATAAAAACTTAATTTAATTATATACATTGTTGTCTGATTGTCTCATTTATTAAGTTATTGAATACTTGAATGTTGAATTAAATTTAAATATTGATGGTTGAACACTTGAATGGTCGTATGCATGGGCGGGTGGGCTGGGGAACTATGTTTGGGCTGGTAGCTGGGTCATTGGGTCAGTTGCCAAGTCATTGGGCCAGTAGGGACTGCAGTGTCGGGTCCCGCCTTCCCACCTGGGGGGGAAGGCTGGAAGGGCGGAAGGTTGTGTGGGCCAGTAGGGACCGTAGGTTGAATGGTCGTGTAGGCAAGAGGGGGGTGAACCATGAACGGGTCGTACGGTCGGTGGGGGAGACGGGTCTCTGAGTCTTAGATCGGCTACCGGGTCATTGGGCTGACTATCGGGTCGCAGCACCGAGTCTCAGGAAGAACTGTGTTGGTCAAACTCATGCCATTGATCGGCACGAATAATATTTTTTCGTGCTACGAGCCATGACTAAACTGGCCCATTGGTAGTATGAGCCGTGTCAACACAAAAATCGTGTTGTATCAAGCTGACACGACACGATTGACAAGTCTAAGGCTATCAAAAATCATGTACCGTGGGGGCAAGAGACGACCCCTCTTCATCCTCTTTTTTTTAGGGTCCTTACAAAAGACCTGTACTCTCCTAAAACAATAAGAGTATTATAAATAAATAATCACATCGTGCATGTAATGCTCAATACTCTTATAAATATTTCTTCTTTACTTGTCCTTAGTGATCTTTTTAGTCTTGAATTTGATTGATGCTTCGTTCGACTTTTACTCTTCAATTGAACTGCATCGTATTTAAGTAATATTTGTGTATTTAAAATTAATAAAAAATAACGAAAAATAATAAAAAATAATAGTTAAAAATTTTATTATTTTTTATTAATTTTAAATATACAAACATTACCTTAAACTTAATTTAATCATATTCTTCAAATTTCCATCTTCTTTCATCCTATAAATACTTAGCAGAAATTACTCAGGAAGTGTTTATGCAAAGAAAATGGAGTGAAACTGAATTCTTTTCAATTTAGTCGTTTGTATCGTCGAAGGAGTTGAGAATTACTCAATTCTCGTTTATATAAATGGAGGTTATATTAGAAAAAATAATTTCACATCAAAAATAATAAATAAATCTAAGATATTAATATCACTTATAAATTTTTTCTTACTAATTAATTAATTTTAGTAAAATAAAATAAATATATGAAGTTTTATAAAAAATATTTATAAAAATGTATCGAATAGTTATAAATATATTATTTTATATTGAAATTACTCAATTAAAAATAGGTTATTTAATATTTATTAAATTCAATTTTTATTTAATTTTTGTATGTATACAAACACTCATATTTTCAATTCTTTTAAATTTTAATAGGTGCACAAAAATCATAATGTTGAATTTATTTCTATTAAATTCAATTTTAGTCTAATTTTCATTAATTCATTTTCATCTAATTTTACATGTATAAATACTTTCTTAATAATATTTTAATCATATATACTAAATTTTTCAATAAAATTTGAGCATACGAAAGAATCTCAAGCTTTGTTTGTTTATGAGTTTTTTATGTATCTTTATTTTTTACTATATATTATAACAATCTACAATAATATTTATTAAATAACTTTAATATTTTATATTAAAAAATTATATCAAAATATTTATATCGTAAATCATATAATTTCTTAAAAAATATAAATCTTATCTTAACTTATTCTCTTATTTAAACAAATAAGAGAATGTGTACGGTGTACCCACTCATAAAAGTAGAGTATAAATAGAAAATGTACTCGTTGAGTTGGACTTCCTTTGGAAAGTTTATTCTCAAATTTAAAAACATTGATAACATAGCAGATTTTCGGAATAACTTTTTTATATTAAATTTATCGTGACATTTAATAGCATTAATATTAAAAAAATAAGATTTTAATATTAAAATATATATAAATATTATAAATATATTTACAATCATACATCATCAGTTCCACTCCCAAGGCGTTAGAGTGGAAAAAAGATGAATTTTAGGTAAATAGTTTTGAGATAAGTGTATTTTTAAAAATTAAAAGTAAAGAAAATAATTGAATGAACTTTTACTACTTGAGTTGATGATCGATATAGAAAAAATATATTTAAAAAAAATTATTTAAAATTAGTTTTTACTATTTTTAAATTAAAAAAGTCATTCTATGACACAACCTTTGTCGCAGCCTTTCCGCTCGGGCATCATAACATAACCCCTTACCTTACGGTCAAATTAATTAGCGTATGGTAGAATAAAATAAAATAAAGTCGGAAACATCGCACGTGCTGCGATTATAACGTTATTCATGCATGCGCAGGTGCTGGGATAAATGTTCATTTCGGAAGATATGTTGGTGGAGAAATTAAGAGGGGCATATTCTTCTTGGACTCGATTATTATCAATATGCCGCGACAGAAAATTGCCGCAGATCGTGTCGGTCGGAGAGCAGATTCAATTTTGTTGAATTGTTTGTCTCATCGTTGATCGTCTCCGACTACTGTTGTCCCACATCCATCGTCGATCTTCGTCCCCCCCCCCCCCCCCACTCTTTTTTTGTGTGTGCACCGGTAGCTCCTCTTTTACTGGGACAGACGCTGATGAGTACCGTTCAATGTGCGCACGGGGAATCTATCTATCTGTAGGTTTTGTTTGTTCGAACATTTTGATAAATTAGATTAAATTTTAAAAAAAAAAATTACATGATTTATTATAAAAAAGTAATAATAATATTTTTTTAAAAGTTAGAATAAATAATAAATAAAAAGATAATGTATAGTATTTATTATTTATAATAACGTGATGATAATTTTTTTTTTAACTTGTAATAAATAATAAATAAAATATGTAAGAATAATAAATAATATTTATTATATTAATGTGATGATCATATTTTTTAAGAGTTACAATGATAGTATTTTTTTAAGAGTTGTCATATTTAATGAATAGTAAAAAAACGTAAAAGTTGTTTGATAAATGATATTGTAGAATATTATGATGTGTAATAAAAAGTAGTTGTATAGTGATAAATGTCCAGACAAACATAGTCTATACATATATAAGAAAATTATAGACATTTTTGTTTAATTCATGTTGGACTTTAATGGTCATATGGTCAGTTAGGTTGTTCATAAGTGATGATCTAGAAAAGTTGATGCATGAAATTCTTCTAGGAACTAATCGGAGTAAAGTACTAATCATCAAAGTCAATATCTGAAAGGAAACATCATTATTCAAGTCTTTTGGAAGCAACATCACTTAGCTCAAAAAATTTGTAAGTATTTTTTTTTGAAAGTTTTAATTAAATCTCTAAGTTATCATATATGATATATTGTGTTACTGATTTGACAATGTCATATTATTGATAAAGTTTTTTATTTAAAATGTTGTAGGTGAAATTCATTGATGATACGACATGATTAACTATGTAATTTACATGATCAGATACTGTGTCAATCTTTACATTTTGTATGTATTGTGTTACTAAAAGTACCAGTACTATGTAATTTACAAAAGTGACGAATCATGTGTTACCTTTTGGTGTAGAGATCTGTCACAAATTAGTATTAGTGATAGATACGTTCGTCAAAAATTTGCATTCTTTTTGATCCAAGTTTTTTTAAAAAATAATACCATAGTGACAAATTATTTTGTAAAAAGTGATAAAGAAATTTGTCATTAATTTGCATGAATGTCTAACAACAATATTATAGTGACAGATTGAATTATTAAAGGTGACAAAACCATCCATCATTAATTTGTATAAATTCTAATGAGAAATGTTTTTTATTAAAAAAATTAATATAGTGACAAATGTTAGGATAATTAGTGATGGATATGCATCACTAATTATCTAATAATGGTCATTGGCCCATCGATAGTGTTAGTAAATGGTCATTAAAGACCGTTAATATACACGATATGTAACAAACGACTAGACATTAATAGTCAGAAAAGTGAAATGACCGTTGTTAAGGAGAAAAGGAAGAGGAGGGGGCGGAGAGGTGGTAAAAGTCTTCCTTATAAATAGAAGGGGAGAGCAAGGGAATGGAACATTACTTTCCTCCTTCATTATGTGCTGGAGTCCTTATCTTCGCTAGCATCTTTACCTTTGTCAATCAACAGTTAGTGCCATTTTAGTGACAGATATAGCTTAAAGTGATGGAAGTTTTGTTGCTAAAAATTAAAACAAGTGACGGATTTTCCTCTGTCACTAATTGTACAATCCATCACTAAAGTCATATGTCTGTCACTAACTTGAATTAGCAACATGCACTGTTTAGATGGAGGTAGTCTTAATTTAGTGACGGATTTTGAAAGAAGCCATATGGCCATTTTCTTGCAATGGGAAGGGGTAAGACTACAAGAAAGAAAGAGAGAAAAAGGACAAGAGATCGGGATATCGAAAAAGTCCGACAGGAGTGGAATAATTGATCGAGAGGCTCTCATCAAGTGGATTTTGTGCTTTCTCATCTATTCCAAGGTGGTGTGATGAGAATTGATGTTAAGGAAATGAAAACATAAATAGTCTTGGTTGGTAAATGATGAGAAAATGCTTATATACATAAATGCCATAATAAAATTAGTCAATGAAAAAGTGATGAATTCTTACGAATTTCTTTTTTGTAATTTTTTGGTGTACAAACACCCACTAAGGTATCTCTAGCCTTAAAAATGCTTAAAACCTTGAAAAAAAAGTTGGACATTACCTTAGGGGATTTGCATTCTGGAAAAATGAAGGTGTTTATTTAAGAAGGATTTGTGCATCTTAAAAACTTAAAAAAAATTTAACTTTTTTATTACTATAAATATAAATTTTTTTTTGTCATTTCTCACTTATTAGTTAAGAAAATTATCGTAGTTGATTTAAATTTTATCATAATACACTTTTCTAATTTCGTGTGTTTTGTCTAACCTCTTCTGATAATTGCTAAACTTATGATTAGAAGATAAATGTAAAATTATATTTAAAATATTAAAATATAAAAAATTTATAAAATTTTTTAAATTAATTATTTTAAATTTTTATAACGTACACCAAAAAATTTTAATTTTTTATTTTTTTTATTTTTTTTAAATTTACGTTTATCGTGATTTTCGAGTTATACTATAAAAAAGTTTCAAACCTAACCCCAACCTTATTTCGTCTTTGTCGCGTCCTTACTCGAGAAGTCTGAACCTACCGTCGTAACCCTCCGCCCTCTGTCCATCGTCGACCCTCTGCCTACACCCCCACGAGCGACCTCTGTCGCTCCGTCCATCACCACTCAACATAAACATGTCACTTGTGAAGTACTAGTTGTTGAAGTATATTATATACGCAAATGTATTGATATGTTTGAATTAGATAACATTATGTAGTTGATGAATTCTTATATTATTACATGTATAAACACTTATATTATAGAAATGTTTTTCATTTTCCTTCAAGTGTACAAATATTAGGAAAATATTTTCTGTGACTTAGAAAAAAAATTTTTAGGAAACTATTTTTCAGATTTGCCTTAGAAACTGCTTTTCAAATTTGTCAAATTTTTTTAACATTATTTTCTATGTACACAAACAAGACCTAGCTAGATATATAATATTTGCATTATTATTTCCGGATGACATTTTGTTAGATGATTTGAAAATCTATCAACAACATGTTTGAATATCAACTCGATAACCCTAAAATCATAATAACCATAGAATGAGTCAAAGCCCAACAAGTAATCTACTAGAAGTCTATAATATATAACATAAATAAAAATGCAATGCATGACCAGAGAAGGCTAATGAGTCACTAAAGGATCATGCTGAAGAAATACAATTAGTAACTCAACTATAAGAAGAGCATGCATGCACTAAACAAATAGCTAACGGAAGAAAAGAGCATGTCACAATACCTCATCAATAGCCACAAAAAGTACATTTTAATAGATATGGTATTTTAGCTTCAACCATGTTTAATCCCTGCAACTAGGTTCATAGCCACATAGAAGCTCTGTGGTAGGGCCCAAAAGTCAAATACAAGTTCTATGATGAGCTCAAACCAAAGGTCACATACTAGCCCTGTAATGGGGCCGAAAAGAGATTGTTTCATAATCGTGCATAATACCACAATTTCACCCATTGGGTTCTATATGTAGTCATACTAGAAGTTATAATCCATGTACCAATCTTGACATGTACAATATATAAGAAATATGACATGTGTAGACACATGAAAAGTTTCAAGATATATGTATACAATTTGAAGATGTCATTTACATCTTTTACAAGTGTTAATTATCATGGGCAGTTAACGTTATTTACTTATGCTCTATTAACTAATGAGACAGAAATGCATTTTATTGGTTATTTATTACATTTCCAGCTTGTATACATGGAAAGAAATCAAAAACAGTTATTACTAATCACCACAATTAATGTCATTTGTAATGTCATACTACAAGCATTACAAGAAACGATATATTGTTATTGTTCTTGGCACATAGGAAGGAATACTCTTAATCACATACATGAATTAAGAACCGATTGATGTAGTGAAATTCAAAGAAGCTTACAATGGATGCATTTATGGATCAAAAACTCTTACCAAGTTTAAAAAGAATGGAAGTTAATCAAAGATAACTATTCACTAGTCCATGGTAACTCTTGTATTAAACAAATGTATAATATTTGAGAACATTGGGTTAGTTGTTATTTAAAAAATGTATCCATGGCTAGTATTACTACTTCTCAAAAGATTGAATGTATAAATTCATTTTTTGATGAACATGTTCATTCTCAAACTCATATATTAGAATTTGTGATTTAATATGATAAAGTGTTACCAGCACATTGTGAAACAAGAAAGAAAAAAGAAGGAAGATCTTCAAACATTGACAACAAACCTTATTCTATTATATATTTTCTACACCAATTGAAATACAAGGAATTGAAAGGTATATACGAAATGTAGGATTGAGCATTGGTGAGTAACAATAATCAACTACAAAGAGAGAAGGAATGATAATGAAAAGATTGAGGCTCCGATATCAATGAACGGGTGAAAAAGCGGATGAATGAGAGTCATTTTCCTTCGGTGTCAAGCATAATTCCTCTCCACTCCCATAAATTCTCACCACCTACCATAACTGTGCATAAATGTCATTCATTGCCCTTCACCCAATCCACTTCCCAAGATTGTATATAACTGCCATTTTTAGTTCTCCAAAATTTTTCTAAAATATTACATGATTGTCTTTAATGACCACATACTAACCCGAAAGGTTTTTTCGTTATTTTAAAATGAGGCGAGAAGATGTTTGAATTAAGTTAGTGGCTAGATAATGATGTTCATTATTAAGTTTGTAAAGTAGATAAGTAAAATAGAGTCAAATGCAGTTCAAGTTGAAATTAACCAATCGCCTTTTTTAGATTTTCTCTCATCGATATTCTCGGTGGTTCATCCCCTTCGTATTAAAATAAATGGTAGGCACCTTTTCGTGTTCTACAACTTCAGTCACATTTAACAACTTTACCTAATGTATGTGACCTTTTATAATATATATATATATGTATATAATCAAAGGATTTTCATGAGGGTTTTTTTATTTAAAGTCTCTGATCTATTTATAGGATGGGATCCAAAATAAAAAGTAAGGTACAAGATAGAGGGGATTAATTATATCAAAACTTTACTGGTAAAAAGAGTTACATAAAACAAATGGAAAATAAACAAAGGCAAACAACTTAGGCATAAAGAAGATAAACAGCAAGAAAAAAGACAAGCAAAATCACACCAGGGTAATATTTGTTGAGGAGGAGGTTGAATCGGAGGAAAAATCTGCAAGACGTCAACATCTTTTGTAAGAAGAAATAATCCATTTGTCAAGGTAATACTGACTTCCGACAGTAATGAAGAGAGAGATAACAGAAGAATAGCAAAACGCAGACCTTGATAAACAAGATAATGTGTAACACCATTGCATTCATGGTAAACATGCTCAAGAGAGCAGGAGAGGCGAATTATAAACACAAACAAGCGTAAAAGGATTTTCATGAGGCTGTAATAAATTATGTAACTGTGGAGCAGGACACTGATCGATCTTAGGTGGCCGCTCCATGGTTCCAGCTATATATATTGACCACGCACGCACACACATATATATATAGATACCAATATAATTAAACCCCGCGGTGTGTGAGCACACGGCTGCTGGCCACCCTGCTTATTCTAAACACAGAGCCTGGGCCTGCAACAGAGTTGGAAGTGACTTTTTCCAAAAAAAAAACAGAGTTGGAAGTGGGTTGGCGGTGGTCATGTGATGGTCCGAGAGAGATAGATCGATAAAAATAGATAGAGAGAGGAGGGGAAGATTCTATTCCACTTTTTAGAACTACGAGCCCATTTATATAATAATATCTGTGCCCTTGTCGTCAGTCATTCATTCATATATACGTGAGTTATATATGCGTGTGACATTAGGGCGCCTGTATTTATTTATTAAATTTACGACCAAACGCCATGTTGAGAGATGACCTCCATGACATCTAGTTGTTTTAATCGAGTCTGTGGCTTGATTATTTGTACTGTGGAAGTGAAAGTGCACCTCTCGATCTATATACATGTGGCTTTCTTTCTGCGCGCTCAGCAAAGCTGTGGCAGGAAGAAAAATTGCAATGTGGGGTGCTGACATGCATGGGTCCCTTTGCTGGCTTGCTTCCACACTCTGTTGTGGTGCAGTGCCCTCGCTCACACCGTCCATTTCTTGTTTCTTTCAAGCCCCGCCCAAGGTCGATCTCTGCTCCCATTGCCAGCTTCTGAATGCCAACTTGTTTTAAATAAATATTTGGCGATCTACATTTAATTTGTAGATGGCCCACACATCCAAGAATCAAATTAATGACCTCTTCGGTCATTAGTATTCTTTTGGGGATTTTGGACTGATAGTTTGTGAACTAGCTGCTGTCTTTCTTTCAAACACCGAGACCGTGCATGATATTTTGACCAATTCAACCACTCATTTAAATTTGTTGGAATTATTTTATATTAGTCAAAATAAAGAACACACAGTTCGTAGATGTATTAATTATATTTAATGTTTTATCAGATTTAATGTTATTTAAGCTTGCAGATGTCCCGTGAGGAAAAAACGTAAGCATATGTTTACATCAACTCCTAATTTAAAATGTTAAGAACAGTAACTTTTTCAAAAAAGTTTAACAAACATACAAGCTCCTCGTTTGGTGTTTGATACTGTTAATTAAAGTGATGGAAGTTCATATACTTATACAATAATAATAATAATGACGTTAAAAGTGATTTTAAGAATTAATTGGAATTAATCCCAAATGATGTCTAAATCCGGTGGTACCTCTTTAATCCAAGCTCTCCAACTTAGATATATATAGGGTGTGTTTAAGGAGAGTTTCAATTAGTTTCAAAAGTTAAATAGAGTTAAAGTTGGAGTTAATTTTGTGAATGAAGTTAAAATTATATAATAATTAAGATAATAGAAGTTTATATGTTTAAATTTGTATAATAATAATGACGTTAAGAATGATTTTAAAAATAAACTAAAATAAGTGTCAAACAAGTACATACTTTTCACTAGATTTTATCGACTCCTTGTAGATGTGTCAAGTTGGCATGATTCGAATAAGTGTTGTGTCGCACTTGAAATCAAAATTTTCTAGTCTAATGGTACAATCCATTTTTTTCATGTGTGCACCATGGCATGAATTTTTAAAAATTAAAAATTAAAAATTTATAAATAAAAAGTAGTTTATACTTGCATTCACAAAAAAATACAAAAATAAAGACATTCATAGATAAACTGATAAACATTATTTTTTTATTAATTAAAAAAATTTACAAAAGATTTCTTATAAAAAGTTTACAAAGTTAAAAAAAAATTGAAAATTACATTACATTTTAAAAATTTACAAAGTTTTAAAAAATAAAAAATTACATAATATTTAAGTTGGAGAATTATTCATTGTAATCATCTACTTGGCCTTGCGGTAAGTTTCCAATATTTTACTCGTATTAATGCTTCGAGTAAGTTTTCTTTTAGTTTGAATTTTCGTCAAATGCACTTTCACTGATGTTAAAAATATGTTTACATACTACAAGATATTAGAATTGTTAATAATTTTTTTACCATTATAAATAAAATAGGAAAGATTATCAATTATTTTTTCCACCAATCCAATACATCAAATAAATTCAAATCAAGAAATTGATTTTATAAATTTTAATGATTGAAGGAGTTAAAAGTAATTAATTCAATTTTAGATATTATAGAATTATAAGATATTTCTGTTGATGAATAATCTTCATCATATCGAGGATCTTGTAAAAATCTCTAAGATGATAATAATGATGTTGATGGGTGTGATGTTGTTAGTGATAGAGAAGGTTCTTTGTTAATTGTAATCTATATTTTTTAGCATATAAGTCAAATATTAAGTTTAATTGTTCTTCTATTGTTTAAATATTTAATCTTAGATCTATATCTAAATTTCTTTGTATTC